>VWZW01007427.1:819845-893106 GCA_013397115.1 Edolisoma coerulescens
GTAACCCCCATGGGAAGCCCACAATGGAGCAGATTCTGGCCGAACCTATGGACCTATGGACAGAGGAGCCCACACTGGAGCAAGTTTCCTGGCAGGACTTGTGACACCATGGAGAACCCAGGCTGGAGCCATGGAGAACCCAGTGATTCCTGAAGTACTTCACCCAGTGGGAGGGAACCACACTGGGGCAGTTCAAGACCTGCAGCCTTTGGGAATGATTCATGTCAGAGAAATTCATGAAGGATTGTCTCCCATGGGAGGGACCACCACACTGCAGCAGGGGAAGAGAGTGAAGAGGAAGAAGTGGCAAAGCAATGTATGTTGAACTGACCGCAGACCCATTCCATGTTCCCCTGGGCTGCTGAAGGGAAAGAGGTAGAAAAAATCAGAGTGAAGTTGAGCCAAATAATTAGGGAGGGGTGAGGGGCAGGTGTCTTTAGTTTTGTTCTTATTTCTTATTATCCTGCCGTCATCTGATTTGCAATAAATTAAGTTAATCTCCCCAAGCTGAGTCTGTTTTATCTGTGATAGTAATGGGTGAGTGATCTCTCCCTGTCTGTACCTTGCCCCACAAGTCTTCCATCATATTTTCTTCCCCTCCATCAAGGTGAGGAGTGTAAGAGCAGCTTTGGTGGCCACCTGGCAACCTAGATCAACCCACTGCAAACTCTTACCTTTCTCATGTATAATCCCTGGCCTATCCCATAAATGTTTAAGCTGTTTTCTCTTTGGTGTGAGGGAACAAAATTGAGCACTATTAAGTCACTCATATTTCCAGTACATTTCCAGGCCATCTGACCTATGCAAGATTCTGCAGGGTTTGTCCCATTTCAGTATATGTTGGCTGAGATGAGCCTAACAGACTATTGTAAGCACAGCCAATGCTGTCCTTGGGTCACAGTTTGGATTGTAAAATTTCTAAATACTTTCCTCTAAAAGGGCAAGAATATCTTGAGTAATGGACCCAAATTGCTCAATTACATCATAAAGGGGTAAGTGTGACATTTCTAGCCAATACTCAAGAGGTCTTAGCTCAAACCTGGTAAATTTAATGTATTAAGGTGACAAAAATCTGCATGATGCAAGAAAGCATTAGGATTTGTTTGCAATGTTTGTGACTTCAAAGCTGTCTTACCAGACAAGGAATTTGATGTCAATCGAGGCAATACCTTCAGGAAATGACAGGGAGTTTGTCTTTTCCTGTTCCATTAATCTTTATTGCTTCCTTTATTTTGCTTACAATTCTAAGCAATATCAAGTATAAAATGTGATTTATATTTACAAGAACACTATTTTTTTTTCACCAAGGTACTATGATGTGTATCATTCTGTCCAGCTTTCATACAGGTCAGGGAAGACCATGAATAATTAGTGATCTTCTTTATTATTTGTTCACCCTCTCAAGGATGTCCAATGCCTTTTAAGTCACTTTCTAGCCTCACCATAGAAACTAGAGTATCTCCAGCCTGTATGTGATGTCCCTGCTATTTCAGCTTTACTCTTCTAAATATCAACATGCTTCTGTTAAACCTGCCTTTTATATGTTTGTGCAGGGATCAGCCACAGCTCTGCAGTATAGACATACTTAAAGCCTGTGAGGAGGAACATCTTAGAAAATTTGGGTTTGGTTTCCACAAGAGTAACAGAATATGCTAAAACAGAGGCAGAGTTGGGACAGAAGCTAAAACAGAAAGTAAACACCAATAGTGACAGACTTCGGAACATAAAAAAATACTAGACTTCTGTGATATTTACTAAAACCAGATATTTTCCTAGGCATTTGGAAATTCTGTTTCCTTGTAAAGCACAAGTCAGCAGGTTAGAGTAAAGTTTAAACCTTACCAGCTTTCGAGCAGAGATATCTGCCAAACTGTTATGGCTAACAGTAGCTCTGTGTTCCAGCATTTTGGGATCCAGTGAGATTAGAGACAGTTCAAGACAGAGGACAACCTGCTGGGTAAAGAAATACACATGAGTGAGAAACTCTTGCAGCAGAATTCTCCAGAGTACTGTGGGAACACTCCACACAACAGCACAAACTCATCTTATGGAGGGAAAGGTCACAGTAATGCTGCAGACAGTGCAGGCAAGACTTCCTCCCGAGTATTCATATCAAAGCATGTCAAGATGAGACACCTTCATCTAGGAGAACACCTATCTAAGGTGTTCTCCTCTATGCAGCAGTAGAAGGCCTGACATTTAACTTGACTCAACAAAGAAGTTCTCATCCTGATTAAACTTTTCTGGAGAAGTACTGGATAGCATCAGCTGCTGTCTATAGAGATAGCTACACCCGCAGCTGCTACATACTTGAGTCTGATCCAGTTACACAGTACAGGAGAAACAGATGGTATCTTCATCTGGTTCCATCTTCAGATAAATTGCCATGTGATCCCACTGCCTGCACTGAGGAAAGCAGAATAGTCCTGCTAAAAAGAAGTACAGATCTTCTGCTGAGGAGCCTCCATGCTTCCCAACAGATGGATAAAATCCATCTTTAAATTCAGATGATCAGATTTTGAAGAGTAGTAAAGTCTGAGAGAGATCATACCGACTTATAATTTGTGATTTAAATGCAAGTGGTGAAGTGGGGAGAGGAGTCTTGATGAACAGTTTGAATAATGTTCAGCATTTGTAGAGGGTGGTTGTTTCTTTGATTCTATTGCTTTCATGTAATTGCTGGTGAATACATGGTCTGAAAGAAAATCAACCTTGCAAAGAAGAAGAAGAACAAGCTTTTATTTTTAGAAAGAAATATTTTTTCCCCCTCAAGCAGTATCTCAAACTCTGCACAAAAATTCACCTTCTGGTTGTGGGCCCTTCAGAATAGAAACAATGTCCATATCATTACTTTATAAAGTAAAAGAAACATGGCCTTTTAAACTGAAATTAGAAGGTTATCTATATCAGATGTTAGGCTACTGTTCCCTAGCCCATTTAATAAGTCTTACTATTTTCAGTTCTTACATTTATGCCTCAGGCAAACAATTTAGTTCTATGAGCAATAGAATTTTCAAAGCAATTTTCTTACAGATTTATGTTCCGTATCCTCAATTCAATGTCCTAACTCACCAGCACTCTCCAGGGTGCCATCCCATCTGGGTAAGCATAAGTATGTCCTATGACTCACCTAGAGCTGTGTTAATACAGGTATGTGTGTCTTAGTCGGTCAGTCAGCTGATACACAGCGTAAGCTGTGCATGTAAATATGTATGGTAATGGCTTTTTTTTTTGAAATGTAGAAAAAATGCTTTTACCCATTGACACTTCATCAGTTGAACCAGATGACCTCTTGGGGTCTAATCAAATCCAAATAATTTTGTAACTCAAATTGTTAAAATTAATTTAGCTTTGGATTCTTCAGCACTTAGATTCATCCAATATGAATTATTTTGCAATTCAAGTGAAAGAATTGGCCAGCACATTCAAGTATTTTTAGGTGTGGAGTGTCAGGGACACAGAGTAATGGCTGGTGATTGTGTAAGCCTGGTTTTCTCAGACATCCAGCAGTGGCATGCAAGACTGGCATTTCAGTGTTGCTAGCTCAGGCTCTGCATCTCATATTACCAAGCCTTACTTTCAGCATCTGTTTGGTAAATTTGCTCCACATCTGACATTACTGAAATGAAACCTAATGACTCTATAAGTTATTATACCTTCTAACAGTTGCCACTTTGCTTTTAACATAATATAGCATACACATTTTAACATAATATAGCAAACATAAAAGAATTACATAAAAACCCAATTTTTATTATGGTACTGTATATTTGCTTTATGACTGTGGTCTTGTTTCCTTTTGCAGGGAAACTGGTCATCCGTAGGAATAGCTTTTATTAAAGATTTGTCATGTACTTGTCATTAATTACCAGCTGACACCTTTTCCAGCCAGTCTTTATTCCTAAAATTACATCATATGACAAACACATCTTAGCATCCTTTGCTGTTGATGCAACATCTAAAGAATTCAGAGTTGTTATTCAAGTTCCTTATGTTATTCAAGTTGGTAATTTCTTGTCATCATACCATGGCAAATCTTTTATGTTTAATTGTATCAAAGCTGTATTCTGTATATTTATTCCTTTTAGAGATATTCAAATTTTTATAACCATAGCTGTAAAAAATGAGACTAAAAATGGTTAAAATGAGTGAAGTATGTCTTTTTTTAGACAAATATAGTTGGAGAAAAACATGGTTTTTAAAAATACTGTTGACTGATAATATCGGTATCTGTTAAATTCTGTTACTTTCCCTTTACACTGTCTACAGGATCCTGTTTAGCAGTACAGACTTTGGTTTTTTATGATTATGTAATTTTCTATTTGTTGGATACTGAAAGATGGCGCTGTTTATTTTTCTTGGTAATTCCATGTTTGTTTACCAACACAGAAAACTCATTTATGCCTTGCATTAATCACTCTGTTTCTGCTTATTTAAAATATCACTGGTTCCTCTGTAATTAACAACTGCATATTTTGTAGCGACTTCCTGTTTTATGTAAGACTTGATGGACTTTAACCTATTCTGTTTTGAAAGTTTTCACTCAAAATTTTGAATCCATCTGCTGGCAGAAATGGACCAACTAAAGAACTTCACCAGTTCTAATTCAAGTCAGGTGCATTGTATTCTTATTTTATTGGATATGTCAGGGGAGTTTAACATCTTGAATCAAGAATTTCTATCACCTCATCTTTTGTTTACCTTTGCTCTAGTGAGATACTGATCATTTCTTTCTGGGAACTAATGTTTCCCTGGTGATCTCATCAGTAACAGGAGACTTGCCATTTGGTGCCATTTGTTTAGCACCCTTCATTTTAATGTCACAAATTGCATTTGGAATTTTCCTGAGTAACCTGAATACTACCAAATCTATTTTACATGGCAATGAAAATTATTTTTTACTGAAGGACCCTATTTTTAATTTGTGCAACTTCAGAAACTTCAATGCCATTTCCCTAATTGAAAGTTTGCCTTCAATATAGTTGATTTGTAATTCCTTATTACATCTATTAAGTCTCTCAAATCTTCATTGTTATTACACTAATATTTTGCCGAAATTACGTGCTTACCTTTGCTACGCTGAATTGACTCACTGATTTGAAAGGAATATCATCCATTCCAAGTGCTACGGCAAATATTCTTGCTATTTCTCTTGGCATGTTTGCAGTCAGAGTGGGTACTACAAAGCAGGGGAAGGGATCTGGGAAAAGGGTGATATTGAAAAGGCAACCTGCAACAGGACCATAGGTGACGGCAACATACTTCTTTTGTTAAACAGCTACCAAGAGCTTAGCTCTAAGTGCAGTTTGACCACAGCTTTTAAGTGGCTGCTTGAACAGAACTGGGATATCTCTACTTTTGTTGCAGGATCAGGAACTATGTCTGGGAAGGGTCTCAACAGATCAGGCAGAACATCGATTCTCCCAGAACATAATCTACTGCAGATAACTTGCTCCTCGCCAGATAACTCACCAGAAGCCCCTGCCATCTCTTTCCTGATCCGTCCGAAACAGATTTCTCAGTCTTGTTAGGTAAACTGTTACACCACCAAGTTTTCTTTGTGATGGGAAGATGTTTCCTTGTGCCGGACTTATTTACCTTCCGCTGTTTCAATACTGGGTAAAGTGCTTTGACTCTATATTTGGCTGGAATCTGTGATAGGGAATAGTAAATTGAGAGAATGGATGCCTGGGAGCCCAGCATGTATAGAGAGTCTTTCCAAGGAAAGTGTCTACTCAAAAGACAGTGTAGAGGGGTGCTGTGAAAAGGATTGGCGATGCTGCAGTGGCTGCTGAGGCCAAAAGGGAGGGGTAGAGCGGCAGTATCAAAAATTGTATACCTTAGTTGTAAACCAGAATCTTGAAGGCAAATATATGAACAACTTGAGCCGTAAAAAGGCCCTCAGGCCCCATTTTGTGTTGTCTCAAGTTTATATAATCAAAAGTAAAGACTCTGAGTTTTAGCGTGAAGGACTGCTTGTCACTTCAGTAACGGATGTCAGGATTGGAGCAGCTTCTTGCCTAAGGAGAGCAGAGACAGTTGAGGCTCCTAAAGCAGTAAGAATGGGGGGGTAACCTGGGGAATGGCAGCTAAGCCATGAGAGGAAGAGTGCTAGGATGAAGAAAATAATGAAGAAACAATGGCACAGTGTTTATAGAGTGCTCTCTGAGGGATGGAGACATGATAGAGGCATCCTGTATTAATTAGAAACTTTAAGCCTGTTGTACTGGAACAAGTGAGTCAGGAGGGTCAAAGGTATTTATTTATATGATCCACTGCACGTACTAAGTAATTAAAGTCTGGCCATTGAGAGACACCCAAACATCTGTCAACAAGCACCCACACATTGAAAAAAAAAAAAAAAAAAAGCTGAAGTTTAAACCTTTATTAGCCACAAAGAAAAGAAAAAAGCAGGGAAAGCAGTTGAGGGGGATTTTAACCACATTTCCAACTTCCCTTCTCCATAGCTGCAGTAGTGGCTGTTAATTTTGTTTTGTATTTTATAATAATGGAAACTGTTGTTTTTGGCAGCCTTTTAGGTGGTATTAAAGATGGTAGTAAATGTTCTTTTTGGGTGAAGAAGTAGCTGGAGTTGATGTTATTACTTTTGTGGTAAAAGCCTGAATCTGCCTCCTCAATGATAAATTAGGAGATGCACAGACAAAGAGGAAAAGGGGGGAAAAAATGCACACACAAAGAAGAAAAGGGGGAAAAAAGCCAAGTTAGAAAATACATCTTCTGTTTCAGCTTTGACTTTCATTTACAACACTGTTATTAGAGCAGACACAGTGACTTCAAGATTTGGCTTTTACGAGCATTGAGCTGTTCAAAAGCATTGTTTTACTCTGCCTGTTTTAGACTTGCATCACTGCTGCCAAAAACAGTGATCTAGCCAACTAAGACATAAGCTGAAGGCATAGCAAGAAGACCAGAATGAAGAAGATGTTGGGGAAGAAAAGAGGTGTGGATGCCAAAAGCTGAGTTGCAGAGGGATTCTCCAGCTTTCTGCCTCTGTCTGGGAGAAAGTCTTTACTTTCTCACAGACACTGGCTGAGAGGCAGTTGGGAGTTTCTGTAAACTATCTTCCAGGTGCAAGTTGTTGTTATACTAATCAGGGAAATGCTTCCTGTGGTAACTAACCAATCAATGTAAAGAGCTGGATGGTCAAGGGGGCAATGGCCTTGTGCCACTCCAGAGAACTAACATATAAAACCCGTTTATATAATTAAATAAAGATTCCTCTTTCCTCTGAAACTGGAATCAGTGTCATTCCTCGCCGATCTCGGTCTCAGACAGCAACAAAGAGGCACCAGTGAAAAGATGTGACAGCAAGAATGCAAGTTGTCTTCCAGCAGCTGTATTTGCTGGAGGAAGAGTCAGTATCATGCACACACGAGGCACTGCTCTAGTCAAGATGTTTCTTAGGACTCAGTAAAGAAGACCCAGAGGGGTCACAGTGGATGTACTTTTTTGCCACACAGTCTTTTCATGGTGCTTGGACAGGTACCTGGATATCTTTCTAGCTTTAATCTTCTCTGACTTGTATAGGTAACACTGTTTGACAGTTTGCTGGATACTGATGTTTCCTGGCTGTTATTTCCCTGTCCGAGCTTCTCTCAGAGCAAATGCCTTTGAATATCAGATAATCAGACAATCTGAGCTGCTATTCCTATTTACAGTTTGAGACCCACTCATAACTATTTGAAAACCATGGTTTGCCATGCCACTGACTGTTTTTCCCTTAAAGAACCATTACACTTATATTTGAACTGGAATGGATACAGGGTAAACATCAACTAGTCCTTATGAACCGTTTTCTTCCTTACCTTGGGAGGAAACATTATAACACAACTGTAGAATGGTTTGGGTTGGAAGAGACCTTCAAGACCATCTAGTTCCAACCTCCCTCTGCCGTGGACAAGGACCCTCTAGACCAGGTTGTTTGAAGTCCCATCCAACCTTGGCTTAAACATTTAAAGGGATGGGGAATCTACAGCTTCTCTGGGAAACCTGTTCCAGTGCCTCACTAATCTGGCTGAAAAAAAAAAAGAAAATCATGAGAGTTTATTCAGTTTTCTTTTGTTGATTCTCTTTTAGGACCAAATGCTGTCTCTACCTTCTTTTTTTTCCCCCAGTGTTCAAAACAGTTGCTCTGGCTGGACTTCCACACAGGATGACAATCCCTGTATTTCTCTTAAGCCAGTAGCAAATGTGCTCTTCACCTACATTTAATTGTATTTAATTTCCAATCCTACAGTCCTCTAAGTAATTCCCATCAGATTGATTGCAGGTCTTCTTCATACCAACTGAGCTGGACTTTTGTACTTTGAACAACTTGAGACATGTTTCTGCTCCTGAGGCCAGGGCCTTGGTGGGAAGCCTAGCCTCTAGCCTCTTCACTCTGTTGGGTTTTTAGGAAAAGCCAGATGATTTGGTACAAAAATATTTGAAAAAAAAACCACAAAGATTTTTTTCAATGTTGTTAAATTTTTTTTCTTTCAGCTGGAAATAGAAGATGTTTCAGTAACATTACATAGAAATGCAATGAAAATAGGTTTTGTGCTTTTTGTTTCTTTTCTTTCTCAGAAGCCAGAGGAAAATATTTTTATTTCATTTTGAAAATGAAAATTTTGGAATCTTTTAAATAGTATAAACATTTTTCTTGTGAAATACTGAGCAGCTTCAAACTTATTTTGCTGGAATACTATGACTTGTAAAGTGCAAAGAAGCAATGGGAGCTACTATGCTTTTGATGTAGAAGACAAAAGGGGTTTGGGGCCCAAGAGGAATTAATTGGTGCCTAACTGTGGGCTAGGGACTGTTTTGTAATTCGGTTTTCCACTGCCATGAAAGAAGCAGTTTCTCCAATCTAGACACCTGAATACATTTTAGCGCCTCTGAACTCTGTCAACAAGAGCAGCTGCAGCCTGGAGGGAAATGGAAGGTGAAGTGGTAGAGGAGCAGGAGAGTGCCGGGTGGGAGCCTGTGGTGATGGGTTTGTTGGCGACAGATTGGTGGCTCAGAAAAGCATTTTAAATAATTTTAGCAGACTGTAGTCAATGATGGAGGTGTGAAGCAAGTTAAGAAAAATGAAGGTTGAAAAATGGGTACTCTGTGATGCAAATGTGTTTTCATGATGCTTCATCTTTACAGTTGTGAAACACAGAGAACCTTGGGGAGGTCATGATAAATGTGAAAGAGATGTGGAACACAAAAGCTTTCAGAGGTTGCAGCAAGAGGTAAATAGTTTGTTTCGCTCCTTCCTCCTGTTCTAATTTCCCTGCTTTTCTTCTCTTCCTACTTTGGTTACTGTTTTCTTCTTTGCAGTCTATCTCCATCATTTTTCACCTGGCCTCCTTTGAGTGCCCCAGTTAAAATCTAACTACACTTTTGGATTAAAAAAAAAGATTTTCGCTACTACATTTTCCTTAGATAGTGTAATTTGGCTTAAAATATTTTTGGTGTATGACAAAATTGAATTGAAATGTTGACCCTATCATGTATTAAAAGTTCCAAGTTGTCTTCCCACTTGCTTCTGAGTATGTGTGTCATAGAGGTAAAGGTATTTTATTTTCTCATGTTCTTCCTTCAAAAATCACTAACATTTTAATCAAAGCAATAGTTTCTGTGCTTTCATCTTTGATCAGCTCTTTTCTGCATGCTTTTTACTTCCATTTTCTTCCATTTTGCAACTGGCACTGCTCATTACAGGGGTTGTTTTTGATTTCTAGTTAAAATTCCCAGTTCCCATGAGATATTTTGATGCAAATGTAGAGTCCTCTTTGTGAAAGGGGCATAGTTTAAAACTTCTGTAAGCTCTTGCGATCAGAACAGGGAGAAAAGTAATATTTTGAGTATATTCCAGTATTCAGCATGTACATAACTGTGGGCCTCCATCAAAGTAATGTTTGGAGCAGCACAGATACTCTGAAATACAGTGTAATACATCTGTTAAATCACTGAATTACTTCTTTCTTCTTCTTAAATTGTGGTTGATTTGGTTGGTTGGTTTGTTTATTTGCTTGCTTTTAAAGGAAATCAAGAAAATTCTGCAATTCATTTGTAGTATATGTGTGGTATAGTTTTTTCCAGTATATTTATTTCAGTCAGTAACAGCTTCTACTGTTCTCATTAACACTGTCAGGATGTGCATTTGGTTTGCTTTCTGGTAGGCAAGGTGAGGGAGGAGCAGGCAAGACTAAAACGTCATGCTGGAGGTAGCAATTTGGCTGCTACAGAAGGCAGCAAGATCTGTTTGAATCAAAACTGAATTACAACCTAGTTTTTATTCAATGATTTTATATAAAGTACAGACATAGCATTGTGCGACTTTCATAAATCAAGTAGTTGAAAACATTCCTTATTTCAGTTTCAAAACCATACACCCAAACCCCAGAAATTAAACTAGTTGCAGATACATTCCAGACAATCTTCTGATTTTAGTTCCACTTCCTGTACAGCTTCCCAAATTTTCTGCCTAAATATTTTTTTACCATTTTGGCATGAATATTTCATCAGTTTGGAAAGTATTTCAGAGTGTTTCCACTAAAAGAAGAAAATGAAGATGCAGGATGGTATTTATGATGCAATTCAGGGACTTTAGAGGGGTTGAGCATATTTCTACGAGTATATTTGAACTCAAGTAAAAATTCTCTTTTCCCAGTTCCAAGCCTTTTTCAGGACAGACAGCCCAAACACTGCTTTGATTTTGTTCACGGTCCTGTTCCTGCCACTCTTTTGCTGGCTGTATCTTGCTTTTTTTTGCCGACTTGTTTATCTGCGTCTGCAGAGATTCCCTTCACTGCTATGTTTGTTAAAAACCCATGTTCACTTTTGTGTGAATGCCTACACACACTCATATACACTGTTCTGCATCCAAATCAATCCCATACATCTGAGCCATTTCCCACACTTGGGGAGATCTCATGGGACCCTACAGTTCAGCGGTTGCCCCACCCTTGGTGGCTTAGTCCTTGTGTGACAGATTTGCTGCTATTTCAGCCATTGCTGAACAACAGGGTCCCTCCAAATTTTTTCCTGAAATAGGCTGGATGGAAGATAATTGTTGTGCCAGCAACTTCATCAAAGTGCTGCAATTGCCCACAGATCAAAGACTCATTCACTGGGAACTTAGATGATGGAGAACTACAGAATATTTTTTATGGCAGAATGCAGAATATTTCCTATGTTAGGAAACCAAGTAAAACACAGGGGTTTAGTTCTACTACTAGGATTGCTCTTCAGTGAGCACTGGATTGTCTAAATAAATGCTACATATTTGAATGATGTTTCTTAGTAGAAATTTCAGGTCAGCTTTTCTAATTTTTCCCATTAGGTGTCTAGTGCATTTGATAATTGTTTTCATTATTTAATTCTGAAGTTTTATTGAACTACAGGCAGATAGTGCTTAAGGATAGAATTAGGATCCAGACTGCCAGTGTGCTACCAGTGTACGGAGATGTGTATATGGTTACAGTGTGTTGAGACCAAATGCAGCGTTACCTTAAAGTTTGCTGCAGGTAGTTCTCCTTTGGTAAACTCTCCCCATTGTTTAACATTTCAAGAGTCAAAATCTACTCTGTTAGTTTTTCAATTTTGTTTTCTGCTGGAATTTTAAATTTTAAAAGGCTGTTTTGTGGGTTCTTCTCTTCTGGATCCCTTATCTGCCAGCCTTTATTTATGACACACATTTGAATTGTGTATAGGGAAGTTTCCTTCCTTAGCACAGAACACTCCTTATGGCTGGATTTATGTTTTCCTCTGGCTCTCATATGAAGAAGTATTTTTGTTACTGCATCTTATAAGCTAGCTTGAAACTGCTTAGACAAGCAGTCATTTAACTATTTTATGTCCAGTGATTAGCAGTAAACATAAAATGCTTACTAATCCTTGGAGCAAGTCTTCCTTTTGGTGATGAGCTCTATTTTAGTCATACCAGTAAAATAGTCTGTTCCCTTGTGATGTTACTTACCATGAAACAGGCAAAGTTACACTTTCCATGTAATGATACTATCTATTATGGGTAGGGACCTTGTATTTTACATATTTATTCACTTTTTTTCTTTTTAGAATTTACATTTTAGCTTTCTGCAAGGTAATGAGCAGGCAATTTTTAAATTTTAGGTTGGATATGCCTAGGTAATACATATTCATTTATCTTGTTCCTTTCTAGGTGCTGTCTTTGAGTGCCACTGAAAAATGTATTCTAGAGTTTTGTATAATTTTATCAAAGCCAGAAACCTCTGATGCAGTGAGGGATTTATTTTATGCCCTGTGTCACAGTTTTGTGTTGTCGTTGTTGATATGACAACATGATGATATGAAGTTTAGATGGATATTAAGAAAAAGTTTCTTCATTGACAGGGCTGTCAAGCATTGGAATGGGCTGCCCAGGGAAGCGACTGAGTCACCACCCCTGGAGGTCTTTGAAAGATGTGTAGATGTAGTGCTTAGGGACATGGTTTAATGGTGGGCTTGGCAGTGCTGGGTTAATAGTTGGACTCAATGATCTTAAAGGTCTTTTCCAACCTACAAGATACTATGATTTCCAGGCTCTGTTTATCTAGATTGTTATTTAGGACAAGACTAGTCTGACCTATTTGTTTGTGTCGGAGATGCAAAAGGGTTTTGGATTGCCTTTTTTGCTCCCAGTTCTTACTACCGGTAGAGTGAGTAGAGTATGAAGTGTGGGCAGATGCAAGTGAAGCAGTGGAGGGGGAAAAGCTACTACTATCATGTGCTGCAGAGCTCCTGTAGAGTCGCTGCTTTCTATTACAAGCTGCTTCTCCAACAGAGGTGGTGCTCAAGCATAAGCTCCACCCTGGTGAGGTGCCAGGCTATGTCACAGTAAAGTAGCATACTTGTAAGAATTCTTTTCTTTCCCAGAGTAGTGCAAGAAAGCGAAAGAGAAAAATCAGAGTCCTATGGCTCTCTGGTGATGTGTTTCTTTTGGTGGGAATATTAGCTACACACTGCTCCTATTGCATAGGTTGTGTCAGTGTCTTTTCCCTCTTGGAAAAAGAACTCCTCAGAAACTAAGATGGAAAGAGATTTTTGTCTAACACGAAGAAAAGTTTTCCAATGGTGGCATCTGGTTCATGCTTTCTTAGCAAAGTAAACTGTGCTATGCACAAATCTTGGCTATGTTGATCTAAGGCCTCCAGGCCTCTGTCCCCAACAGAGAAGAGTGGCATTTATATGAAGAATTCCAGCTACCTCTGTCCTTTGGTCTGTTCCACCTCTCTCTGTGGCATAGCTATCACATCTCTTCTGTCCTTTCAGTAGGAGTAATGATGAAGATAGGATGGGTCACTATAGCAGCCCTTTACTGACTATAAATTTCTATACAGATACAATTTTTTCTGTAAAAAGTGATTCTTCCTGCAACCATACAAACCTAGATGTTGCAATGGCAGAGAAACATATGCTAGTGAGGAATGAGACAGCACTGAGGATTACCGTAATTTGTTTTGCACTAGTGCTCTCAAAAAGAAAGATTAAATGCTGAAATACATGAGTGAACTCAGTGGAGAATTAAGATATTATTGGCTTTGGCTCTGTAGTCGTTATACCGTGGAACAGAAGGATGCAGGGATGTGAGGACAAATGACTAAGGAAAAAAATTTCCTAGCTGAATTATGGTACTTCCTTGTAGGGAGTACTGTCTGGCTCTCCCGCCAAACTTGGGGGATCCAAAGTTGTTTCCATCATGCCGACTTCAGAATGATTATTTAATTGTGGAAGAGTCTTAAAATGAACCATCCTGACACGATGCTTCAGCTGATAGAGATGGCTTAGAACATATTCAGTTTCCTAAAAATAAAATCTAAACCATGTAACTTGGATTGGAAAGTTTTAATGCATCTTAGGATACACAATATTAAAAAAACACCCTAGGTACTTCTTTTCAACTGTTTCTGCAGTGTTTTAAAATGTATTTGCTACATTTTCTGAAGGTTTTTAAGTCTTCAGTCGGGATCAGTAACAGGCACTACTGCAAAAGACAGCAAAATGGCCCTGAATTCACTTACTGAACTCCCAGTACTTCAAGGCCGTTTGTGCAGGCAGATATTTGTGCCAGCAGTAAGATTCTTGCAGGACTCTGTCCTCAGACAAGAAGTAATGTATCAAACAGAATAAAAAGAACCTGTGAAATATAAATGATCTTGCCATACATTTATTTCTATTGTTTATATAGATGAGGATGTTCATAGCATCTAAAGGACTACATTTTTGGCTTCAGCACAACAAGCCGTTTTATGTATGAGCTGTATGTAATTATATTGAAAACAAACTTTGCTTCAAGAACATTTTTGGCTCCTCTGTGCAATAACACAAAGGGCCTTTGTTATGCTCTCATCAGAGTTATTTATGGATTGCAAAGGACTTACTAAAGGACAGTTTCATCTGATGATATTCATCCACTGACTCAAATTTAAATGTAGTGACTTATTTTCATATTAATCATAATTACTAATATGATCAACCAGACAAAGATTTCTGAAACTAGAAATGGGATTGCTCTGCAGCTTCAGACCTGGAACAGCAATACGGAGTGGTGTTTCAGATCCAAGGCTTTGAATGTGCCAGAATGGAAAATGCAACAAAGGCTTTGCATAATTTGCATCAATTATAATCATCTTCACTTGAATTGAAAATGAAGCTCTTGGTCTCTTAACTAGGAAAAAAAAAAAAAAGTCACAGAGAGCAGAGGGAGCTAAGTGGCTCTTGGGAAAAAGGAATCCCAGGGCAAAGTGGGTTTGTGAACATCTGCCAGAAGCTCCTATAGGAGATTTTAAAGCTAGGTAAGGGCACTGTGCTTTCCTCTGACTCGCCTAAACAGCCATTACATTAAAGGATTACTTTCAGAAATCCTACTTTCCCCAGGTTTTTCCTGCCTGATCTGCGGGACTTGGGAAGCATCCAATGACAACTTTCTGTTCTGCTTCAAACTCAGTGTGACCACAGACAAGCTCTTTAGGGCCATTGTCAGACTACTTGCTGTCAGTACAAACCTTTGGTTTTGCAATTGCTGTGGCATCTAGCTTTAAGAGTGTGTCACCCAGCAATTCAGAGCATTATTTATACATGACTGGAAGATCCAGCTTCCAGAGGCACCAGTGGACAAAGTGTTTATGTTAGTGAAGTAAACTTACATGAGCCAGTCTGAATGTTGCCCCTGTTCATTGTTTTCCTTTGGCCTCCCAGATGTAAAATAGATGGTCAGTATTTTTTTACCTCACTGGGTTCCTATAAAATTAAAGACTTTAAAAGAATATCAATCACTGACATATTGCAAGAAGGGAGGTTATATAAATGTAATCTAATTATATAAGCTTCTTCAAATGAATTGCACTTTTATTACCATAGCCTTCTGCTACATCCTTGTTGTTTATTCATGCTATTAGTGGTTGTAGAGACTAGATGTTATTTCAGATGATGAATCCCAGTCTTATTTTCTTTGCTCAATGAACAATTTTTTTTGGGTCATGCAAACTGCTGGGTCACATTGATTTAATCCATAGTTGCCAACACTGAGTGCTTCTGAACATCAGGGCCAGTTTTCTGAAATGCAAAATTTCTCTGCTATAGCATCTCTCCTCTTGACATTTCCCTGATCTACTGTGACTTATAGCTAACATCTAACTCAAAGTTTGTTGTCACCCAGGAATGACAACAGGCATTGTTCGGATGGAAGGAGGTACTTGTAAGCTCAGGATAAGCAGAACAAATTGGCATTATCATCAAGACACTGTTTACAAACTATTCCTTGGCATCAGACTGTTCTTTAGTATTAACCAAATAGTTAACTATAATAACAAAATATTAATTTATTCTTAACCAAAAGGAGCAGATTCTAAGCAGGTTCTCCTTGGTCTGCATGTTCAATGACGTTGTTCTGTTGTTTCTTTAGAAACCGCTGAGGGGCAGCAGGTTTTCACATGGAAACAGGCTTTCATGTGTAAGGAAATCTGGAGCTGTGTTATACATTTGATTATTTTAATGAATTCCATGCATCAGATCACTGAAGGTTTTAACAAAAGTTTCACTGTGTGCTCCTGTAAATGAATGTGATTTTGCTTGTTTTTGGAATCTTGATGTATTTTTTCTCCATGAGTAGAAAAAACCTGAAGAATATCTTATGAGATGTGTCTGCAAAGCCTCATTTATGGCTGTAGGGTGCCTCTAGGACTGAATTAATGAGTAAGTCTGTCACATGCACAACATACATTTAGGCACTACTTTTAGAAATGAGGCCAGGATATTAGGACAAAAGAATGAGACGAGCTTTGATTTATTAGTTAGGTTTATTACAACTAACAAGCTGACTAATGGAGTAGGCTATATTACTCAGAAATCTCTGTATGCTTCAGATATGTGACTAACCAGACACCCTACTAAAACAGATCCTGTTCTAGTCAGACTATTAGGCTGTGCCATGAACAGTAAAGACAGTAGTGAATGCAGTCCATTCTTACTTCTAGTACCTCTGCTGTAGCTAGCTACCTTATGTGACTGTCTATTGGCTTTGATCCTGGCTACCCAGATATGCTACAGAGACTCGCACCAGCCCAGAGGTCTGGAGTGAAACACTTTAGTCTGTCAGCATTGGATGCTCACCTGTGTGATCTGCCCAATCGTTAATAACCCAAGGGAATAGTGATGTAGATCCATGATTTTTTCTGCATATATTAGTGAGAACAGAATAGCTAATCAGATTTGCAGAGGACTTCTGCATAGCTTATGCATGAAGGTTTGAACCAAGGGCCAAATCCTTTTTCAGCCAAATGATTTTCTGCATGCACTTTGAAAAATGCTAGCAATTACTGTTTGGACATACTCCTATGTCCTTTCTGTCCTCAGCTGAGGACAATTTCCTCAGCTTTTCAGTAATACCTCAGGGCACTCTAAGTTAAGTATTCTGGTAAAAATTACAAGTGAAAATCAACAGTCTGAGTTACTATGCTGTTACACCTTGGGCAGTTTGTAACAATTCTATCAAACATAAATGTAAAGTATGAAGAGATTCTTTCATTTAATTCTTTACTTTCCTACTCCTATGCAACCGTTCTTCCACAGGCTAACATGACGAAACTGATAAGCTATTTTAATTTTGTAGCCCAAGGTAACTAGCGTATGGGCTGTCCTGGCCGTGCTCTCACACCTTTGCAATGTTTTATATTCCCACATGTGGGAAGAAGCTGATGGGTAAGAGTCAGGTGTATTATTATGACACACAAGGATTGCTTCATTCTTAGGCAAAACAGCTAATCCTCTTTGTGTCTCTTTGTGCCGCAGTATCACTGTGAACTGAATGGAGCATGTACAGCTTCAGGTCTGAAAAAAACCCCAGCAAATTTTCTTTCAGGTCAATGGTGCAAACACTAATTATCTCTAAGAGTCCTGTCTGCCTAGCAGAACCAGCAGAACCAGTCACATTAAACATAGGTGTAGCAGTATGAAAGTAGGGTGGAATAACAATGATTTGTCTGACACAAGAATTCTCATATGCATAGAAGCATTACGAAAAGCAGTAGGAGGTTTACAGAATATAGGCTCAATTTGATGTTCAGGTATGGGGAAGTCTTGCCAACATAACAGAGAGAAACCTTTCAAGCTCTACCCTTGCAGAAAGCAGTGGCTATAGGGGACATGGTTCTTCATGCCTATCAGGTCTAAATTCTGCCTGGTTGTATGGTAGATGCAGTGCTGTACATCATTTAGTATTGCATACTCTTTGCCTCTGTCCTGTCCCTGTTTCAACTCTTCTGTCTTTTGTCCCATTTCTCCATAATTTAAAATGCTTTTCTATATTGTATGCCATTTGATTTTTTTTAAGATGAGAGCGGACCTAGCCATTTTCAAGGAGAACTTTAGTCCTATCAGTCCTTTTATTGAGGAAGTAAAATAAGATTAAAATGTTGCACAATTGGAGACTTAATTAGCTTTTACAGTTCTTGTAAAGAAGACACTTCCTTGTTAAGTAGCAAATACAGGTGTAATAAAGCCTGTTCTGAAGTCAAATCGAAATTAAGAGCTCTTCTGGTTTCTGTCGGTGTATGCAGATCTGAGAAGCCATTAGAGGGCCGCCCCTCCCGAGTGTTGTCGCCGTGCACAGAGCCACCTGGAGGCAGTGTGCGCACAGGTTGCTTCAGGCCTGTGTTTGTAAAGTACAATTTTCTGAGATTTCGTCATTGAGAAAAAATCTGAGAAAAAATTAGAAACTGGGAAGCATGATTTTTCGAAAGCTTTTGCCTTCATAGGACACATCTGTGATTTTCCATGGATCTGTAATACTGTGATGCTCCTGTGAAGTGCTTTTTTACAAAATCCTCTGTAGGATGAGCCAGCAAGATCTTCCAGCATACCAGCTGACATAGTTGAAAAGAACACGCAAACTTTCCTGCATGGGACAGGAAAACACTGCTTCTTGACCTTAAGTATGGTAGAGTCTTTTTTTTTTTTTTTTNATAAATAAAAACAGATCACAGAACTTTCTTCCTGTGTTACAGTTGCCACTGGACCTCTTTCTTCAGTTGCACAGAAACAATAACATGCAAATGTTTGCAAATGACTGCTACAAAACACTCTTGGAACCACCCAGTGACAACTGGTAATGCTTGTAAATCTTAGTTTGATTGATGCATGTTTGCTGTCGCTTTGTTAATTGTGAGGTAAGTCACACTTCTCCCTATTCCAAACATACATTTCTCAATTTGCTTTGAAATTCATACTCTCCACTCTGATTGCATCAAGTTCTATTACCCAAATTTGTTTTTCTTTTCAGATATACAACTTTACTACCCACAGAAGCTCTGAGGTGAAGATGACCAAAATATATGGAAAGTCCATCTTCAGATTACTAGTGTTGGGATGTAATTGATTGCTGTCTGTCTCAGAAGTTGTACATGAAGAAGTATACACCATTGACAAAATTTAGTTCCATGATTTCATAAAATTTATGTCAAATATAATTTTTCTCAATAAAGTGGAACATAGGAAAAAGGTAGTTAGGAACTTTATAAAAAAGCAAGCTGCTGAAATAATGTATTTTACCATAATATTCTGCCCATCCTATTTCAATGGTGTCTATACTTAATTCAATGCAGGATTAAATTAGATTTGTTTATGTTCAATATTTTATGAATTCAGTGGAGCAGAACAAGACAGATACATGAATCCACTTCTTTCGATGTTTAGATTTAAAAAATGCCACTGAACCTGCCACTGCATTTGTGAATAGAGTTGAAAGATAAGGCAGAACCACAAACTGCTTTAGGAAGAAATTTGTGGTACCTGAAGATGTCAGATTTAGTAGGATCCTTAGAAAACTTTCTTTTCAAAAGAACAGGGGGAAAAAAGCTGTATTTTCTGCAAAAAACTGTGGGTTTTATTACTTACTCCCAAATTTCCTTCTTTACAACACCCTCCTTATATTTCTGTGGATAAATCAGACCAACACCTTACCTTTACACAGCAGGTTTTTAGGCCCATTTTTTGCATGAGGTTGGAAACTTCAGAGCTGACTAAATATGTAGCCACGTCCTCGTGTGTAGTGCAGATAGCTAGTAGTTTCTGAAGTTTATAGTTTGTTCAGGTCCCTCTTGTCCTGACATTCAGCATCGTGAGTAAGATTTATTCTTTAGATTTTAGAAAAGTCAAAGACTTTGGATCTTCACTTCTGGATCTGAACTTCCAAGGTTCAGATCACTTCACTTCTGCCCACAGGTAAAAAACCATAAGATAAGGAAGCTCTGGAAAAAGATCTGATGGAGGTGATTTCTGGGTCTATGATGAATCACAGACTCAGAGGGAAGAATGAATGAACAGGGTCTGTTCAATTAGGAGAGAAACAAGGAATGTATCTAAGTAAGCCTTTAAATATAAAACAGACTTTAGCAAGGGAAGAAATTCTTCATGTCTCTAATGAGCTGCAAAGAAATAATGGAGAAAAATAACAAAACAAAAGAAAAAAGAATAAATTCCATCAAGGAATATTCAAATCAGAAAAATTTTGTTAAGAGTGAAGTAACCAGACATGGTCCTTGTGGGTCCCTTCCAACTCCAAATATTTTATGTTTCTGTGATTGTAGACATAGAACTAACCTGGCATTGTCATGGAAGCTACATCATTAGATTTATTTCCAAACAGGTTAAGCAAACACCGTCTCCTACAAATAAATGATTCTTAGGGTACTAAATACAGGAGCTAACATTCTAAAGCACCTTTCACTTCCTATCTAAGTTTTCAGACAGGCTTTCCTAGGACTATGGTGTCGGCCTTTCTTATTTCCTTAACAAGTCATGTAATTAACTGCTAGAAACCTATGGAAATCTAACAGCTTCCTTCTGCCTAAGAGGTTACACAGAAAGAAATGGGAAAGAAAGCTTGGTAGCTTGGTTGGCTTTGCTGGTTGGTGTTTTTTGGGGTTTGGGGTTTTTTTTGAGGCAGGGGGTGTTGGATTTTTTTGATAGATTTGGGTTCTTTAGTGATCAATAAAGCACCCTGAACTTGTCATCCCACTGGCAATTCCTTTATAAGCCCAGCCTGTGATATGAATAAAACAGGGACTGTTTGTTTCACCCCCCTTGGGCCAGCTCTCATTTTCCACATCTTTAAATGGCTTTTAAATATTTCTCATCATAGTGTGTTAAAATTCATTCTTTTCAAACTGGGTATCAAAAATTCAAAATAATATCTTCAGAAATACCAGGTTCTTCAGTATTCTGCATTATGAAGTAATCCATTTCAATACAAACTTTGCATGTTATGACAGTTTCCGAAAAATCAGCCCAGCTACTTTTATAGTTAGTGTATGATGGTCAAGCTGCATTCTGTGCCACAAGAAGTCCCTGAACAGGTAATGATTGTTCAAAACACTTCTTTGCCAGTTGTAGCCTGTGTTTTAAGCCACCTAATCATGTGGATATCCTTAATGCTATATGCATGTTGGTGATGATCAAAGATTTGGCCTTCCTGTTTTACAGATTTTGCAATATTCCACTCTCTACAGAGGTAATGTTGAGAAGCATTCAGGAAGCAGAGGACTTTATAAAGCACACAAAACATATATACTTGCATAGATGCTTTCCAAATAATCTGCATTTTAAAATTTCTACTTTCTTGATTTCTGCTTTTGGCTTTCAGCCAAAATTTCTAGCTAGAAAGTATTTTAATATGATATAAGCCTAGGGAAGGAAGGCTTATACCTGTCTGCCAAAAACAGTCTGAAAAGCATACCTGAAGTTTCCCATTGAAGTGTTGCATATTTGTTTCCTGAACTGCAGAACACCAATATGGATAGAAGTAAGGAAATAAGCGTATGCATAAAAACTAGTCGAACTAAATCTTTTAACATTAACTGTAGAATGAGATTTTCATAAAGGTAGTTTACTTAATGTAGGATGGGTGGGAATTCATTCTAGAGAGAAATCTAAGTTGTGTGGTATTCCACAAAAATAAATGATGGAAATGTGTCCTTTACAAGTTCCAAATATAGTGGTACCCTTCCCTATAAAAACACTTCTGAACAGATCAGTGTACAAATTCCATGGGTTTTCTTAACTTAAATGGATTGATCTATTTCCTAACAGAGTTTTTCATTTATTAAAGCTAAGATTGTAGAGTGAATCAATCAGCTTAGGAAAAAAAAAAAAGGCATGTTGTACTACTCTTTTAAACAGGAGTTATATCTTAGTAACCTGAAGGGTTTTTGCTCTTTTAAGGCTATTTTTGCTATTTATTTTAAGATAACCAAGCAATTAAAAAGAGATTTCCAGAAATCAGCTGCATCATTTGAAAATTGTTTTTTTACTGGGGTACCATATTCTTTTTGATGTCTTACGATTTAAGATGTGAAGATAATACGATACTATGTCATTATATTATTTTCAATTTATTTGACTTTTTTTAAATTGCAGAGTAATTTCTTAAGCCTTTCAGTCTCCAGAACAGTAAATCTTGTGTACATGGTACCTTAAGACAAAAACTGAGGTATCTACCTGCTATTTTTCTCTTCTAAAAGTTGTCCAAACCTTTTCCCCTACATATAAGAAATTCCTGCAAAATCTCATTTTCCTTACATTTTGATTGTAATTGTAAGATGTATTTTTCAGTTTACTTTTATTCTCTTGAAACCAAGAAAGTGACTACAAATAATTGGCAGCTTATGTGTTCCTGCACTAGTCCGCAGTAAATCTTGACATCTGAGAAAGCTCCTGTAATACCAAACTGACAACAGACTTGGGAGTTGAAGTCCATTGACACTGTATTTATAGATGGCTTTTTCTTTTTTCACAGGTGAGTTGAGCCAATTATTACTTTCCAGATATTTCCATGTCTACCCAATTAATGGCACCTAATTAATGGCAGCTAACAGAAGCTCAATTATTATGAGAATTGAAAATTACTTTTGACTGTGTATTCTTTAAACTATTTGTCCAGAGAATGATTTTATTGTCAAAGTTAGACTCATTTACTATGTAATCACATTCTTTCTGCATTTTGTCTCTTTCATTACATTTTAACTGATAAATCAACACAGTACTCATCTTCACAGATTTTCTTGTGAAGCATGAAATGGTCTGTAGATAAATCATTGTAAGATTTACACAACTGCAGTGGATCAGAACTTCTTTTTCTGGAAAAGCTCCTTCAGCTGTTGTTCAGTTGTTGCTTCTTTTTGTTGCATCAGCTCCTTGGCTCCTTTGGTCACTCCCCAGCCATCTGGCTTTGACATGGAAGGACAATATGGCCTGCCTGAAGCAGGCTTCAGATTCTCCCAGTATTCCTTTCTTGCCCTAAATAAAGAAAAAGAAATTCAGGGGTTTTTTTCCAGCACCTCATAATGTTGAAGGAAATATGGCTTAAATGGCAATTGCAAAGGGTCGTCTAACTTGTAAAGACTGACATGATATTTAGATACAGAAGTATGAATGAAAATATGCAATTAAATTTCACATGCATAAAAGGTATCTTTAAAAGCATCTTTCCACCTTTGAAAGGAATACTGTAAGCCAGCCACCATTAGGAGCTGATTTACAGTACTCTGTCAGTTTTTCCTTTTCATTTTCATCAATTACATTCACAGGAGATCCTCTACTTCTCCTTCACCCTTTTCCCTGCTCCTAGGTCAGCTTTACTTCTTTGAAATTATTAAACATAAACCATATCATTCTAAACATAGAATGTTTGCAGTGATATTTAGATGCCTGTATCAGCTAAGCCAGTGTGCTCTGTGGAGCACTGTAAGACTTCGCAAAAAGTGTGCTGATTTCCAGGTCAGATATACATACCTTGCTCTGACCCAGGGTTTGGTATGCATGCTCAGGTTATCACCCCAGCTACCATGTTTCTCAGAAGCTTCTGGCAAAAATCCCCTTTCAGGAGCCAACTCCTCAGCTATCGCTCGGATATGATATGGCTCAAACCCACAGCAGCCTCCAATGAAACGAATTCCTAAGTCATAGGCCTTCCTTGCATATTTTTGAATGTCCCATCTGGTTACAATTCTTGGCTCCAGACCTGCAAAGACATTCATATCTTAAGTTTCCACCATGGTCCTTTCCATTTTTATCCATTTTTTGGTAAGAAATCATGTTGTTGAAACACTTGCACACTGTTTGCAAAAGTGGTTGTACGTGTAGATGTATGCGTTTGAACTGTCTGACCTAGAATCAGTGATTCAAACTTTCACAAGGTTAGCTTTCAGATTCTGCAGTGCTCTGCTGACCTATGCTGGTAAGCATTTCTGGCTTTGCAAAACAGTACCTAGTATCTTCTAAGGCTGATCACATGCTTCCCATTCTCCCAGAGTTCTTAGCTGAAGAATTGGAACACTTTCAATGTTATGGCTGTATTTCCTAATTAACAATTAATACCTGGGAAATCTGATTACCACACACTGATCTGTGAAAGGAGAAGATACCAGCCTACCTACATAGGAATAATCCTGCGCATTATTCCTCAGAAATGCTTATTACACTTTTTTTCCATGATCAGATACCGGCAGCCAGTTGTTTCAGCTGGGATCTATAGCTATTTCTTAGCCCATCCCTTAGTTATAATTCCAGTCATGAGAAGCTTGCTGCCTCAAACCACCTCATTCCGTGTGGAAAGTTCTGTGAGTAGGTTAAGTTAGAATGCAATCTTTATCTTGAACCCTCCTCTCTGCTGCAGGTTGTGTTGAGCATTGTGATGGAGTAACAAGAGCTGAGAGAGTAAACTTGCGGAAGAAAGGGAATAGAAAGTGAAAAGAGCAAAGAAAAGCACACCTCAAAGAGCTGGAGGCACGAGAGTAGCATAACTGGAAAGAAAAGAACAGGGACTGAAGAAGAAACTTTAAGAAATAAATATACAGAAATAAAAGAATTAAAATGCTCCCACTTCTTAATGCACAGGCACATCTGCAGGACATGAACCAGCATGGTTATCAGGCAAGTGCAGCATCATGTCTGTACACCAAAGACTGTGCTAGGCAAAGAAGCTGTGTTTGAGGCAGTAAGGCTCCAGCAACACAAAGGAGAGGTAGGATTGAAAAATGTTACTATGTCCTGTCCCAAAAATGCCTAACATGCAAGAAGTTGATACAAAGCAGATATACTCTAAGTCCATTGTGTAGTTAAGAAACGGGCTCAAAAATTAAAAAGCAGAAGGAAGACAATTAAATATTCTTAAACAGAAAATTATTGGTCTCAGAGGGAAAGACAGGACAAAGGAAAGTAGGTGGACTAATATTGCATGGAAAACTTAGATTAAGCATTTTAGAAAGCTGTTCAAATAAAAAAAAGCTTTTGTACAGTGCTGCAGATATGACAGAAAGCACCAGAAACACAAATTCATTATTTCCTTTTCTTTCATATATCATTAAAAAGCTAATGCAAAATTTATACAAATAATCAACAGTAAGAATGCATCATTGTGCACTCAACTTACACCTGTATAAACAGCGCTGTTCAGGGGAACAGTATAGATTGTTTCCCTGTCTTCTCCATCACCCTGTCACAATCATGTGACTCGATGAGATGAATTCATCTGATGGCAGATTAGGTGGCTAAGCCACTATCCATCATATTTGAAAACTTGTGACAGTCCAGTGAAGTTCCCAGTGACTGGAGAAGGGGAAGCATAACCCACACTTCATAATAGGCAAAAAAGGAAAAGCCAGAGAAATATAGACCAGTCAGTCTTACAGTGCCCAGAAAAACCATGGATCAAATCCCCTGGAAACTGTGCTAAGGCACATGGAAAATAAGGATGTGATTAGTGGCAGCCAACATGGCTTTACTGAGGGCAAATCATGCCTACAAATTTGGTGGCCCCCTATGATGGGGTTACAGCATTGGCGAAGAAGGGAAGAGCAACTGATGTGACTACCTTCCTGGACTTCTGCAAAGCATTTGATACTGTCCCACACAGCATCCTTGTCTTTGAAGTGGAGAGACACCTTCCCAAAATTGACTAACTTTTTATTTTCAGCATCTGTCTATGCAATACTTTTCTTGGCTTTATTCAGAATAAAATATCTCTAACTTAACAGTTTTTGATGAGAAAAATTGTAACCTGCTCCTAGATTTGCCCCCTCGATATATCTGCTCTTGAGATAATTGGGTATGCTTTCACTGATCAGGACATTTCTTACTAAAACATTGTCCTTATTTAACTGGTGACATTTCAGAAAAATTGCAGCAACACAGAAGAGAAAACATAGAAAAATGGAAGAAGTTCTACAGAAAAATAAATACTTCTGGCATCTAGATGCTGGAGTTTGTCAATAAAACACACCTAACACTTTCCTAGAAACTTAGATCTTGTTGCCCTATACAGAGTTTATGTAGCCTTCAGATACCTAAATATCTCTTTGTTATTGCCTTCATGAAAATCGGGTAATTTGGTCAGTTTAACAGTGATTTACCAAATAGATTATCTGCTGTCAAGCAATCGATTGCTGCTTCTGGGTTTTGAAAACACTCACAGAGCCAGTCTTCACCAATTAATTATTCATGGAAATTCTGAATGCTGAGATGTCATACAGATTGCTTACAGCACACAAGCCAAGAACCATAACAAACTAAAGAGTGAATCCTTCCATTCACTTGATTGCTTACTGCATCTGTTTGATTTCTTTTTCTGCTTGCAATCAGAGGAGCTATATGAAGGAATGAATAGGATAAATGAGTTCCTAACACTTTTAAACATCAGATATTTTCAGGACTCAGACATGTTATTACCATTTAATGAATGCCTCAGGCTTATGCTTTATTCTCATTCCTTCATTTATGTAAAGAGAGGAATTTAAAGAAAAACAACAAGCTTCCTGAAAATCACATCTACTTCTCAATTTTTTTGCTGCAAATTCAAATTGTGAATGTTTTAATACCATTTATTCTGATCTTGAAAAGAAGGGTGTATGATATCTGAAAATGAAAGAATTTTCTAATCAGCCTTAAAATGTTTAAGCTGATTTTGCCCTTATGTTAAAAGGATCCTTTACCTCTCACGTGAAAATAAGCCCTAAATACACAAGCCTTATACACATATTAAATGGCTGAATCTTTCAGTTTTGTAGAGTTTCCCCTGAGCATACATGTGATAGACTTCTTCTCCAAACTGCTAATTTGTAAGTAATATTAAAGTCCCCTTTCTGCTTTCTCTCTAATCTCATGTACATTAGACAGTCACACTTACAAGACTAAACTATTATGAGTGCAATAATAATGCTCCTACATCAATTGTACTGCATTGTACATTAAATCCGTACATGGGTAAGCATAGGCTTTGTGGGATAATGTCACAACCCAGAATAATGGGGGGTTTTTAGTACTTTTGCTGCTGTTCTTTGGACTATTTACAGCTGTCCTGAACAAGGCTCTATAGCATGAGGAAGAACATTTTAAAAACTAATTTAGATTGTGGCATTTTAACTCTTTTCATCATAATTAAACATTAAGTCACATGCTGTGATACTACCAAAGTATTCTCACTATGTGGATGATCTTTACTCCAATATTACATGTTAATCTGTCTGGAAAATGCCAGACAACATAACTAGGACTCATCATATTGATTAAGAGGACACCTTGCAGTTTCAGCTGTACTATAATCTGGAGGGAAAAAAAGCCAGGAACAATCAATAAAACAAAACCAACCAACCACCATCAACAAAAAAGATATACCCTTGTCTTACCAAAGGGAAATTCCGGAAGGTCAATAAACCCCTGCTTTCCACAATCAGGTGTATGGAAAGCAAGGGGCTGGGACATCAGGTGGGCTTTTAGTTTAGCAGCTTGCAAGCCCTCTTTCATCAGTCTCACAGTTTCAAGGGAAGTTTCTGGATCAAAATGGCAGTTGACTCCAACTATAGAAGCACCTAGGAGGAGGAAAGTAACTTCAAGTCACAACTCCCCAGGAAGCGGGAGATGAAAGTTCTTAGCCACAGCACTCTAGAAGCAGTGCTGTCCATCTTTACATCAGTGTTACGAAAACAAGGCAGCTGTGCTAGAGCCAGGCACAACCCTCCGGAGGCTGATCATTCCATTTTTATCTCAGTTGCACTCCTCTTTACCTTCCTAACAATGAATCACATTTTCTACCCTCCTACAGATGTTTTTTTCTAACCAGTCCTTAATCAGTGAAGTCTGATTATGTAGAGCCACACACGCAAATAGGTAGCAGGCTCCTAACGTAAGTTCTACCTTTGGATTTCAGCTGTAACTCAAAAGGAAAAGAGCAGTTTGGAATAGAGACGTAAACCCATGTATCTTCACACATCATGCCCCTGATTAATTTCTTCTGCCCTTCCCCTTGTCCTGTAGAAAACAGCCTTTGAGAGGCAAAATAATTAATTTTTTCATCCCCTTAATTCTCTCATCCTGAGCTTGAACTGTGTGCAAAAACAACACTTCAAAAAACATATCCAGAGAATCAAAGGTGGCTTTGTGCTTGTGATTCTAGAATTTGGGGATGGGTCTGTTACAAAATTTGAGTAGGTTTAGGATTTTGCTGTATTCAGTATCAGTTGTCTCTGGCTACTGCTCCCACCCATTGCATACTGGTTATCAAGGATCTCATAGCTGTATTTCTATATGTTTTTACAAGACTGTTCTAGTAAAGTACATATAAAAACTTTTCTACAGAGATAAAACTTACCAGATATAATTGGGAAGCTACCTATTTGAGATACACATCTATTTATTTCAATAATTAAGGATTTTACTTTGTTCCATACTTTTAAAGGGCACATTAAAACAGATTCTTACCAGCCTTTACCAGCTGGACAGCACATTGTCCAGGGGACACTCCATGCATGTCTCCTTCTGGACCAATGCACATCGTAGCTGCAACTGGCTTTCCAGATTCTTTTAGAACTTCGACTGCCCAGACAGCCTCTTCAACATGTTCAAAATACTGAAAGAAATTGAAACTAGGCTATTTTGTTTCTCAGCAACAAAATATAAAAATATAAATCCAGACCCCAAATTCACCATCAATACTATGGTTTTATTCTTTTCTGATTTATACTAACATAATTCAATTGAGTCTACTGGCCACGCAGTTTTAAAAGGATTTTTAAGTGAGTAAAAATAAATTAAAAATAATGATACTTTTGTTTCAGAGTAAGAATGCCCATACGAGAGGTTAATCAAGGATTAACCCAAGAACTGTTGTCAACTAGAAAAGTCATCTCAGGTTGCTTTCCACATATGGGAAGAAATAGGGATTAGTCAAGATCCCATTAACATTTCTTCTTTGTATCAGTACAGAATTTTACTTGACTGAGGTAGAAATTGAGGCTTCAAAATCCTATTCTAGAACATCTGCAGATGTTGGTGTGCATTTAGAAAAATATCTGATACTATTGGGATAAAAGCACAGCAGAAAATTTTAAAGGAGGTAGCAACCTGTAGTTATAGTCCCTAAAGTAGACTAGAGAGACTTCAAAGTTAACACTGTGCCAGTTGAAGTCATGTACTTATTTTTACAAATTTACCTCTGCAATTAGAAAGTCCACATTCTTCTTCATAAAGACATCCAATTGCTGTCGAAAGGCTGCTTTAACCTCTGTTTTATCCTTGCAGCTTAGGTAAGATGGTGTTTGACTGACTCCTCCAGCCACTAAAGCATCACCTTCATTAGCCACTTCTCTTGCAATGTCACAAGCAGCTTCATTAACTTTTTGGCACTGTGTGAATATAGATTCTGTTAGTTTTATCTTACAGAGGTATGCATACAATTTCAGAGCACTACAAGGACAAAAATAGTCAAAAGTCATAACAGCTTTTTTGTATTTTTTTTAAATTTAAATTTAATTTAATTACAATTAAATGGATTTTTAAGTAATATTGATTAAGAAGATACGATTCTTTCAAACAGTAACAAACATTAGGAAACTAATTTCTTGCCTCCTCTAAGTTATCATATTATCAAATACTACAAAATACATTACCTTTAATAGATCTTAAACAAATAGCCTATAAAAAGCAAGCATTTGGTGTGAAGTAGAATATTCTTTGCCTCTTAGAAAATGAGTTATTTACATCTAAGCATATGCTTTCATTCTGAAATTTGTGGATGGAAAACAAAATATATGGGAATTTCAAAATTTTTTTAAGATGTATTTTAGTGTTCTGAAAATTAACCCCCCCCACCCCCCGCATATTCATACAGGGTTATTTAAAACTTTTTTTAAAAGATATTATTAATTATGTGATAATAAAATTCCCAACTTAAATTAAGGGAAAAATATTGTTAAATATAACATCTAGACTGAAAGTCATATTCCTTCTATATCTAAATTGTGATGACCAGAACAGCTTTTGAAAAAGAGGTTAAACTGAGGAAAAAAATATTTGGGGAAAAGAGTCATTATTTGGGGTATTTAACAAGTATTGATTATAGCAGGTTTCTCTGCAGTCCGTGGACTATATAGAATCTACACAGTTTTCTCTCTGGAAGTTTTACATGGCTGCCTCAAAAGACTCAGCTGATTTTTAAGGCTGTTGGTGACCAATTGTCTTCCATTTGCACTCTGAGAGGTGGAACCATAAATGAGTTAAATCCTGGAGGAACCTGATTCCAGAACTGGCAAGAAATCAATTTTGAAAGGTTTGATGTAATGCATTCCCAATACTAGGTGCTCTCCAGCCTTTATAATTTTGCATGTCACCAAGAATTGAAGCACAGCTTGTTCCAGAGGTACTGGGTTTCTGGGACTACCACTTCAGACATTTCAGTGTTGCATCTACTGAATGTAAAAGGTACAACATTTCAGTTGTTTGGTCGTATGGTATTTTGGTATGACTTCAATTAAGCCTCAAGTGTTTCTCTAGTGTCCAGATTGTTCTAATTTCTGACTGAGGATATCTTCACAGATAGAGATATTCCTTCCTCCCTGAGCCCTGGAGAATTTTCTCTAATTTGCAGAAGATAAAATGTACAGTAGGACCAAAGAAAAAAGATCAGAGAAACCACTCAATGCCAAACCTCCTAGTCTCAAAGGAGCTATATAGAAAGGTTTGGCCAGGAATTCCACCGGACCCTAGGCCCGTGTCTAGTAAACACACCCAGCATCCTAAAATTCCTTTGTGTAGGGGGTAGCAAAACACCAACATGGTACTTCTGTTGATGTAACAGGTTACCTTTGCATGAGGGAAGGGGAATATTGATACAGTGTACAGCTCAGATTCTTTTAGTTGCTACTCAATGAAGATATGGTTCTAAAAAACATTTTGTTCTCATTAGCCACTCATTATTCTCTAGGATTCTTCACCATTTTTGCAGCTGAGTCATTTCCCTGGATGTCAAAGCATTTCTGTTTTTTCACCACTTTTTCTCTCTGTGCATTTAGTACTCCCTATAATCTTTGTATCAAAACTCCAGTAAAACCATCTCCTCAGATAAAAATTCAGAAAAAAATACAATGTGGGTATTCTCTTTCCTTTCTTCATCCTTGCCCCATTTTGTCTTTGATTTTTGGTTTGGTTTGGGTTTTCTGTCACTTCACCTTGCCTTTCTTGCTATTCCAAATTCTGAAATGGCTTCATCTCATTCTCTGGTCCTCAAATATAGCCAAAACTGTTATGACAAACTCATATGCCAAACCCTTTGAAATTAATCAACTTGTTTTGTATCTCCATCAAAACTGTTTTACTCACACTTATTTTCTCAGCTACATAATTTCCCCTGTTCTCTAGCTTGTCCTCACTGGCATAAAAGGTGAAGGTCTGCAGAACATTGGCTCCAGCTCTGAGGAATTCCCGGTGAAGCTGACGAACTGCAAATTAAGATACAAAGTTATTACTGTGTTATCCCCAAATCCAATGTTTATTGATGCAATGTTACTGTAAAATAATTAACATTGTGTTTACTAGAAAACCCATTATGAGAAATTAGAAGCAGTACCCCAGTCTGCACAGAATTTTTCTTCTTACTCTCAAAACATTAGGTAGAAAAGTTTCTCCTTAGTTCTTCTCTGTTAAGAATGACTGAAGATTTCCATTTCATTTATCTGCAGATTCAGTTTTGCCTGCCACCTTGCCTATCCTCTTTTTTCTGCAGTCCTTCAGATCTCCCAGATATAGAGGTTTATAGAGCTTTTTTATAGTGATTTAGGAAAGGATAGCAAATTGTCTGACAAAAGAACAAGAAAGCGTAACAAGGAGCACCAGACAAAAGGTTCTTCAAATGAAAAAGCTGCATTGTCTTAGCTTCTATACTATGAAGAAGAAAACAAGACAGTATCATGGCAACAAATTAAGGGAAAAGATGATACTTATATGGAAGAACACAGTGTTTCATTGCCTCCCCTATTTTGCATTTTTGAGTTTTCTCCCCTGAAAAAACTTTAAAAGAGCCTAGTTGGGCAAACCCAAAGCTCTGTTTTACTAAATACACCCTTAATTGAAAGAAGATCTGTTGCTCCAGAAAGTGACTGACATCAGAGAGTTAATTATTCCCATGTGTCTGCATATGATGATTTTACTTCATAGACAACATTCCTTTTAAAGGAAAGGTTACCATTACTTTTAATGGACAACTTTCCTACATTAGGGCTTCAGGAAAAGGCTCTGTAATGGTAGTTGTGCTTTTCTGGCTGTAAGCAGTGCACTGCAATCACTAGCAGCAACAGAACAGGAACTGTCAATTGATTTTATATATATATACCCACAAAATAATAATTACAACAATTTCTAGAATGCTACTGATCATGTAAAACAGAGTTAAATGTTCAACATCTTATAGCATATACAGAAATAATTTATTCCCTAGGTACTGTACACAAGATACTTATTACCTACACACACAAGAACACCGCAGTTTCTGTGGCAGACATTTATTTATAAAAGTTTTCCTGAAGTCCTAGTTTATCACAACTCATTGTCTACAGACACACTTTGTGTCACTAAGAAAACGTGCAAGTTTGTCATGAGAATAAAATTACTCCCTTATGCTGCAACAAACACAGCTTTCTACACCAGAGAAGCTCAAGGAGCATTTTGTCTTGCTAGAATCAACCTGCATACATGAAAGATGTCTGCTTTCAGTGAAGGATCAATGTAGTGTCCCTTGCTTTTCTCTACTGGTACAGTATTTAATTTCTAGTTGCAGTCTTGGGTAACAACACAGTGCTTCCCTTCCTACTACACAGATGATTAATACAGTGCTTCTTTGTGCAGCAGTCACAAAAATCTTTCCAGGAACATAGGTTATAGCATAGCTACAGTTCAAGAAGTCCATGGAATCTGCCTGAACTCCTGGGATCAAATTTCATTCTTACATCTTTATGAAGAGACAAAAAATTGTAGTGCAGGGAGTATTCTTTTTCCTACAGCATAACAATAGGTTACTGATCCCAAAGAAAAGGGCTGTCTCTGCATGTTTCTAGTGTGCTGCAATTTTATCCTCCTGAATGAGGAAGCGTTGATCAGGAAATAGGAAAAGGAAAAAAAGATCTACAAATATTTTCACATTTAGATAGTAGACCATTCCTAGAACAATGCCTGGGATTTGTGTGAATAGGGATGGTGATAAAAGTAGGAAAATGAAATATAATCTAACACATATGATTAAGGAACTTCATACTCCAAAATACCAAGTATTTGAATAAGAGGCATGGGTTACACTTTAAGGGAAATGATAGTGTTTTAAGTATCAGCCTGAGTCTCATTCAACCTCAGGCAAATAGGTTTTACCAGAAGAATACACTGTTGTTTTTATCAAACCCACAGCACTATGCACTATCAAAAACCCAAACCACTCTGTAATTCACTTGAGTGACCTCAAGCATGTTAATGAAATTGTGTTTTCCTTCAGCATTTGAGAAATGGCGAAAACAGTCACATATGAGGCTAAACCATTATTAATAATTTGATGCATTTTAGTAGTCAGGTGTGTAACACCAATTTTTCAATTCAAACCATCATGAGTTGGACATTTCATAAAAGACACAGACATAAGGTGTGAGGAGACAGGGGCAATAAGCACCCATGCATATGGCTCACTACAGAGCAATACCTGATCTGTCTTGGAAGAAAAATTTAGATCTCCTAATTTCTACAATTATCAGTCTGGCAAATCTCCTCTTTTGTAATATAGTTAATGGCCTTGAACTATTTTTTTTTTTTCTTAGTACTTGCTGCCTTCTCAGAACTTCCTTCCTTTTCCTTTCCTTATAAAGACAAGAAGCTCTAGTAGTTGCATGGTTTTCACACCCACTGCCTCAGCCAGTTGCTCCTTGTCTTCTTTTACATCTGCTTTCAAAGTAACATGACCCTTGAGCAAGCAGGAGCAAAAAGCAGTAATGGAGGGAAAGCAGCCCCACTGCACAAAAAGAAATGAACACATTTACCCTGAAGGGTGTATTTATAAACAGCTTGTAAGAGATGTGCAGAGTGTCGAGGGCTTCTGAGGTGCAAAAATAACAAGCAAAGGGGAAATAAAGAGCATGGGACAAGTGCTATGAGTTGTAAGATGGAACACGCCAGGGAAGACAAAGGTAGATGGAAGGAACATGACAAGGCAGACAAAGAGAGAAATAGAGAGATGATGGAATGTGTCTTCGGGAGATGAGAGTCAGCAAATTAGGTTATCAATCCTTAAACCTTTGCTGGAGTTCTGCATTATCTAAAGCTGCCCATAACCTTAAATTAGGGATGCTAAGTGACGCATAAGTGACTTTTGAAGGCTAGGAAGGATTAGACTGAAGAAAGAGGTAAAGTGTACAAAATGATATAACTGAGAGAACTAAGATGTTTCTCCTTCCCCTCCTCTTCCTTCTCCTGTATAGAAGAAAACGCCTAATTTGGAATGGCAAACACTTAGAACAAAGAAATTTTTTTTCCCCCAGGATATTCTGAATTGCCTTGTGGGATTAACTGCACATCATATTACTAGGGCAAATGCTTTCTTGTAATGAAGCATACATAAACAGATAATACCATCTGGTTCTGCACTATTTATGCCAAACACTATAATCTACACAGGAAGGCATAGAATGGTTGGTCATTTTTTCTTTGTCCACTTTAAGAGAGTTACTCCATTAAATGGTTATTGCAATTTTTAGGTTCCTATCAGGTTTATAATTCCCCATTTTACAGAGCCAGAAACATTAAATACTCCCATTATGATGTTTATTAAAAACTGCCTGAAAGAATTAATTCAAAACCTATTTTAGTTTATAAATATAAATGAATTACTAGAAAAAATCAAAACAGATACTTAACTGCAGAATTCTTTTTAATGAGATATTTTAAATTACAAGCTTTAAATGATCAGCTCAAGGATAGACTGGTCAAATCCGCAACAGAGAAATCATTGAATGTTATTAAACACAAATATAACCACGTCTGCATCAAAAAGTCCCTGGGATGTAAGTTATTGAAAACTGAGAGAGTATTCTGAAGAGGTATCACTAGATGTTTGCACTATTCATATTCTTACCCAGCCAACTTCTTTTGGCCAGTGTTAGCTCAAGTAAAAGGGGTAAGATGAGCAGTTTTTAGGCTGTTCTTAATGTAATTCTACAGTGTCAAGGAACACTTGTATTTAAAAACCTACTACAAGTTCCTATATATTTAGTATTTAGCCAACGATGTTTACATTCACTACAGGAGTATAATTTCCCAGTAAAACTGACCTGCTTCTGGGTGTTCTACAGTTGCTTCAGGAGTCCAAGGCCCAGCTTTTACATATCCCCTCTTCTCAAGAGCAAAGACAAATCCCCCATCTCCGATCACAATTTCTCCAGCATCCAAGCGTTCTAGAATACCCTGGAGAAAGCAGGAGGGTAGGTTAATGATTACAGTTCTTCAATTTGGCGGCCTTCCTTTGTCTTTGTTGCCATTTTCTGTATTTGTGAGGCAGACATAAATATCTGTGAGCTAGCAGAAATACTTTTGCCACAATAATAAAAAAGTAATAAATTTCCTTCTTGAAATTCTAATTGAAGAATGGTAGATGTGCTCTTTTGCAGCATAAGGCTTTAATATGTACACATATATTATGTGTAAGACTTCTCATTAGTCAGTTATATTGTATTCCAGAGATATTGTTCCCAAAACTGTAAGTCAATGGTCCAATTCCATTCCTATGAAAATAATATGCCATCTCATATTCTCCTGTAAAATACACGAGAAACTTCTTAAAATTAAACACTAGTACCACTGATCTCTTTATCAGCTCATCTGCTCTTTAGTTTCCAATGCCACCTTGACAGAGCCTTACCATACCACAAGCAGCTTGTGACACCAAATGGCACAACAGGCATCACAGAGAAGTAAGCATGCAACAGTTTCCTACCAAACAAGATCTCAGAAAGCTGACTTGCAGTTTCTAACGGTCTTTTCACAGGCCTGGGTTTGCTTACCCAGATTAACAAAATGAAAGAAAATCTTGTTTGTTCTGTACAGCCCTGAAGTGTTTTAGAGTGCCAAGTTAGAAACCTTACAGCACCCTGTGATTAACCTTGCTTCTGCCCTGAGCTCCATGCTAATGCAAGGAAAGTGTCATTTTTTTTTTTGTAAAACTGAAAAACATGAGGACATATATTGGTTTCTCCTAAAATACATTACATTTTTATTCCTTTCATTGCTTCATTGACTTGTTCAAAATTTCTAAGAAGTACCTTGCTATTAGAGTAGGATTAATTTCTATGATTGGATGGCAACCATAATTCCACTTATATTAAAAAGTGGTTGAATGAAGACTACATATACGAAGGTAGTGGGTACAGGATAAGAATTAATCAAAGGTAAAACTGAACTTTCCATCCATAGCTTTTTGATGGCACTGGCATTTCAATAGAAGAAGTTTGAGGGAGAAGGAAAAAGAAATGCCTTATGGACATAGAGTTGAGTCTGATTTTCGTGCTGAGTGGAAGCTTTTTTTAACATTACCCTTCAAACTTTACTAATTATCTTTCTTGGTAATTTCCTTTTCATTAATACAATTATCTCACACCATATATCCAGCAAAGACAAACACTTATGACATCTCAGCACTGTCCTTTAGGCAGAATGAGACTATGCCTTTCCAACATTAAGGAGCACTGAGCCAGCTGTGCCAGTTTCAGTACGAAGCACAGCAATGTAAGGCTCCTTGGAGGCTGCAAAGCCTGGCTGAGAGCATCACCTGCTTTGGCTGAGGCACTGACATGGCAGCAAAATGGCATGATTCGTCTGTGCCGTGCTGCTGTGCAGAGCTTTGCCAAATGTCGGCCTGCAAATCTCTGCATCAGATTCCATTGCACACCATGGACTTGACAAAATATCGACCCAATTAACTTTAAAACTCTAACAAGTTTTTATTTTTGTTTCCACCGAACCAGGAAGAAATAATTTTAGTGTAAATGTCTGGAGGTTTTGTAAAGATTGTGCTGGCAATAAACTAACTTTCATTTGTAACAGAATGCCTCACATGGGGCCAGAGAAAAGCTCACTGGTTGAGTCCCTGCTTCCTCTGTCTGCCAAAGAATCTTTTGTAGATGAAGCCTGCTCCAGAAATTTAATATGCGAAGAACAGGCATGCAGAGGAAAAAAAAATCTTTAACATACAGGCAGCCTCAGCTGTTGCTTGTTAACTGAACATTAAGTAATAGACACAAATTGACATAATATATGGGTATTATATTTTTTATTGTATTATGTATGTATTTAAATGTACTACAACAGAACTTTCTTTTAACAAGTCACTTCTAGGATTTAACAGCAGTTTTTCTTCACAGTTCTGGGGGTTTTTTGAAGTACATTTTAGTATAATCTTCACTTTTGACACACAGAAGCAACATCAGCCATGTTTGAATAGACCATGGCACCTTAATATATTGTGATATATTAAGCCTAGCATGAGGGTATCTAATGGCAGGAGAGATAAATACAAAGCACAAAATACTTAATAAAAACTTTGTTTGTCAGTTTATGCTGGATTCAAATGGAAATAACCTTTTTGCAAACATTATTATAGGTCTGATATCTTCTCTTCACACCATTTTTACTTTATATACTGTGCAAAATACCACTGATTTAACCAGCACATAGGTAACTGAAGTTCAGCATCAAGTTTGTTTTGTTATATCATACTGTTTTGTTCAGAGACCTACAGCTGTGCACTCACGTCTGATCCAGATCAAAATTGTACTGTCAGGTGATCTGGTAGGAGACAAATCTGGTATTAAATTACAAGGAACAGTATGTGTAAAAAGCTATCGAATGCTTTTTTGAGCTGTCATTTCGCTGTTTTACTTTTGCTACTATGAATGAAGTTGCACCACACGGTCTATACACCTATACATGGAGAGTGTGAGTGCAAATGCCTCCATGAATATATTCCTACTACCATCTTTAGGAGTGTAACTGCACTGTGTAAGTGAAAAGCCTGCTTGATCAACCTGTAACCTACCTTTTCATCAGTGGAGAGTAAATAAATCTCGAAACAACCATTCAGATCTCAAGTCTTCAAGAGAAGTCCACTGCTTGTAGGGGGAATTTAAGACAGTTTTCTTCTGCTAGGTGTTGAAACTAGGTGGTATATGCCAAAATATAAAAAGCAGAACAAATACCCCTCACCTTCTTCCTTTCTAACCAATCTACTTGGAAGACCTAGGAAGAGGTCATAGACTTCTTCCCATATCTTTCTGCTCTTTTGCTCTAGACTTATACACTACACACAAAAAGGAGTAAAACCCATTCTGAGCAAGATGTGCCCTATTAATGGCAATAGAATCCTTTAAACAAAAGACAGAATATGTGATTCTGCTGACCTTCTCCAGCAGCAGTGCAGGGTACCAGTTCTGATGTATGTCAGACAGTTTGACTTAGATATTGCTCATAGCTTTGCCTTAATGGCCTGAATGGCTGGTGCCTGGATAACTTTTTATACTGGCTTATTTCTTTAGCAAATGGGGGAGCAGTGGCCATACATACACTAGAGTCTGGGTTGATATAATAAACACCGTTGATATCCAGTCATATTAATCAAGAGGTGAGCAATCTGGACCTTTTAAATAGAGCAGTCAGGATGCTGGAGACAGAAATCTTATCCAATAACAGTTCATCCTTAAAATATTTACAATTTTAGTTTGCAGTGTGTTGCAAGTCCTGCTTAATTTGCGTACCACATAATATTAAGCTAAATGGTTTTGTACTCTGGTGGCTCCACTCTGTGTTCAGAGAAACAAAGATTCTCTGGGCTGTGGCTGCGTTAAGATCAATCTAATTTATCTATCGCATATACCCAAATATCTTTAACGTCTCGACGCTGAACAGGTAAAATTATTATTATGGCTTTATTTTAGGTTTTCACAAGATCACCTTACCTGCAGAGCTACCGAGTACCTTAGTAGGAGGTTAACCGGCGCGGGTCGCGGGTCGTGCCAGTCAAGCAGCAGCTCCCCTGGAGAGCCCGCGGACAAGACCCCGCGGAGGCGGGAGAGGTGGCCGGGAGCTCTGCCCTGTGCCAAGCTCCCGGCGCGGGGCTGCTCCCCCGCACTGCTCTGTCCCGCCGAGGGAGCGCCCGCCCGCGGCGGGCGGCAGAGGGGACCGCGGCGGAGGCACCGCTCCCGTGCCCACGGGGAGCAGCGGCCGGGTCTGCGCGAGGGAGGGAGACGGGAGATTTACCCTTTTGCCCTGTTTCGCGGTCTTCCTGATCGGCAGCATCTTCCTCGCCCGCGGACGCTGGCTGCCCGGCTATGACCCGACGGCTCGACGCGAAGCTCAGCTCGACGGGCTCTCCGGCCGCACGTTTATAGCCCAAGGAGGAGGCGGGACACTGCGGGCCCCTGACCCGGCGGGGCGCACTGGCTCGGCCGGGGCTGCCCCGCGCCCTCCCTCCGCCCNGCCCGGGCCCCTCGGCGCGGCTGCCCTGCGGCCCCTCGGCGCCCAGGGGCGGTGAGTGCGGGCCGGGCCGGGCGGGGGACGCGGGCAGAGGGGCCGGTCGCGCTCGCCGCCGTCCGCGCGTGGCTCCGCGCCGCCCGAAGGCGCGGCCCCCGTGCTGCTGCTGTCGGGGATGCGCGGAAAAGGCGGCGGTGCCGGGAGCCAGCTCCGGCTGCTGGCCTGCGGCGCTGCACCATCGGCCGGCCGGGGCACCTCCGGTGGCCAGGAGGTGCCTCTCTGCTCCTCGCATTGCTACGCCAAAGCCAGAACCAGCCCTGAGTGCGTTGCTGAACTGGTGTGGAGTGGTCCCTTCTGTTGTCTTCTGGGCCATTCCGATGAGCAAATAATGACCGGTTTTAACTGGCGCGATCAAACATCTGGGTGAACTGTGTAGTTCACTGGGAAAGTGCACTCCGGATTCTTGCCAGGCTCCTGGGCAAAGGTTTGAAAAAAGCTGAAAGGGAGGTGAGGAGATATCAAATCCACAGCATAAAAGAAGAATGAGAAAATTCTTTATGCTTGACCTTGATTATCACGTGCCTCAAAATTCAGTAGAGAAGCTGGTGTAAGTGTTGCACATCTGGCTGTTAAACAGCTTACTGTTAACTTTAAAAATTAATATGTAATCAGAAAAAAAAAAACACGTGCAAGTATGTGGTGCACTAAAGACAGAAAACCTGTGGTGTCCTGTGCTCCCACTTCTTTTACTTTTTATTCGTCACCACCTAGTGTATAAGCATGGTGCATATTCCTCCTGCAATTGCATTTAAAATGTCGTAAGATCTCCATTCATAAGACATAAAACTAGTAGGTTTTACTTCTGAGTGGAAGAGGTAGAAGACTAGTTATACATTAGAAAGTCTGTTGCCAGAGAAGTTGAAAATGTACAAGGAGAGGAGAGATAAATTGAGTATTGATTAACTGTCCTGAAGGGAAAGATACTGTGGTTTCACGGTAGTCTGTACTGCTACTATAATACTATGTCCTACCTTGAACCACATCCAAAAAAATTACTTTTTAAAAATTTGTGTTTAGTTTCCCCATGTACCTTGCTGCTTGGCTGTCTGTGGATGAGGCAGTAGAGAGGAGGATCAGCTGACTTGCAGAAGAATAGGGCTGCCTATGGCAGGAGTTCTGGTTTACGCCAGCCTAAAGTAGTTGTGAAAGTGCATCATGGAGTAGCAGGTGTGAGCCATTGACAAAAATGTGTTTCTATAATGCTTTGTCTTAAGCAAAGTAGGACATGTCAGCTCTGGGATTGGCTCAGTTGTTTAGAACGTGGTGCAAATAACACCAAGGATGTTAATTCAATCTCTACATAGGCCATTCACTTAAAAGTTGGGACTCGGTGATCATTGTGGGTACCTTCCAACTGAGAATATTCTGTGAATCTGTGAACATGTCAAAATAGAGAGAGCATGAAAGTGAGTACTAAGCTTCATTCTTCGTGAACATGTACACTGATGCAGTCTACTGACATTGTTTTTAGAAATTTATTAAGGAGCCTTACTGAGTAGACTTTTTTAAAAGACTTTTTGTTGTACATACTACAGCACTGTCGAAAAGTCAGGTTTTGACACTGTCATTTTAGGCATCAGCTTCTTTTTGAGAAATAGGATCTGTATATAAAGGTATATTGGATAAATAATATTTAAAGTTGCAAGTGGAAGCAAACTTGTTTTGTTGTTGTTTTCTTTTTTTATTACTACTGTTGACTTGTATGACCCTCAAAGAGCATTTACTTTAAAAGTGGATATGAGTGAACAGATTAGGTTTTAAGCCAGGTGTGTAAACTCCCAAGCAGAAACCCACTTATATTATGGTTGAAGCAGTGAACAAAAGAGATGGGAAAAAGTGCAATTGCCTTTTTGTAACTCTCTGTGATTTTATTTTATTTCTTTTGCAGTAAAGAAACCTCATCTCCTTCCTTAGGGAAAGACAGAGCAGACACAGTGATCATTGGAGGTGGTTGTGTTGGTGTGAGTCTAGCCTATCACTTGGCTAAAGCTGGCTTGAAGGATGTTGTTCTTCTAGAAAAATCTGAGCTCACTGCAGGATCTACCTGGCATGCAGTAAGAAATACTTTGTTCATCTCTCAAATTAACAGCAGTATGTGTATATAATGGTGGTGGAAATTTCATTACCTTTTTATTCCCCATAAAATCTTGGAGGAGTAAAGGTAACAAATGTACACTGTGAGTTTTTTAAGCCTGAATATTTGTCTGCATTCTAAGGAAAAGAACTAAAAAGACATGCATGTAATAATGTCAGGGTAGCAACGCCTCCTTTAACAATGTTGAGCACATGGGCATAGTGGTGCACAATGTGCATTTATGTAATTATGTATTTTCTGAATCTATATCTGGAGTAGACAATGTAACAAAATTAAATAAAGCTTGCCACAATAATACAATAATAGATGTTTTTTCCATTCATTTCCAGCTATTCTTAACTGAAATTGGGAAATTGTTATCCATATGTGTAGCAACACAAAAGAGCAGAAACCCAACAATTTGATGTCTCTAGATCTACTCTGTTAATACACTAGAGCATTTATACAATACTTTACCTTTCAGGGACAAATTAAGGAGGATGACTCAGATGTAATATATTTTATTTGTATTCTCATAATTCTCCCAGAGGAGGAAGTCTGAAGTCTGAAATGCTTCATCTTAGTGCATATGTTTTGTGTGTTGGGGGCTTTTTGAGAGAACAATAGTGAAAAATGAAATAAAAAAAAAATCACTGCCCACAGTGTGTAAGTCGTATACTTCATTTTACTTGCTTTTCAATAAACAAAGCAAAAGAAAACACACTGAATGTAGTAAGAAGAAACAACATTCAGTAATTGTGTGTCTTTTAGACAGTCATACTACAGTTTGGCAAAGAGAGCAACACCACGCAAAGTGTCAGATCAGGCATCTTGTGTATTGAATCATAACTACAAAATACTCAAAGAGTACTTTGACTTAAGTACGGGAGTGAGGCACAGACTGAATTCTATTTACCCAATGCATATACAAAAGAATATGTTTGTAAAAAACAATAAAAATCCCCTAGTTGAGTAAGGAACCAGAATGAGGAATGGGCTGTTGTTACTGAACGTTTCCTTTGTTCTTGTTGTTACACTCGGTCACCCTAACTTACTGCTCATAACAGTGTTAAAGCAACCCTGCCTTCCGTACTTTTACCCACACTTCTTAGTGAGTGCAGCATTGGAGCCCTGAGAGAGACCCAGTTTCAAAGGTAAGGAGGGACCTGGAGCTCAGCAGAGAAAATGCCTGCACTACCACAATTGAGAAGGCTGCCTCTTGACACCTGTTAGAACAGAATTTGATGCGATTAACATAGCAAGACACCTAGTAATGGGCCGTGTTAAAATGGATAACTGCATGGTATACTGTCTCTTTTCATTGAACTCAGTATTAGAGGACTTTGTCTGAAGATGATGATAAGTCTGTTTCAGATGATTAGAAAGATAAAAACTGTGATTGTGAGTTCCTTGTTATACCAGATACTGTGTATTTATCAGTGTTTTCCTCACAGTGATACAGTACTAGATACAGATGATACTTACACATACTGTTAAGATGTGCAATGGCGCGTAGCACATGGTCTGCAGCCACAAATATTGAAAGTCTGGTTCAGATACTGCTGCGCTATACCGCATTTTACCTCTTTCACCGTCCAGGAAGTCCTGCCAGAGCTCAAGATCATGTTTCAGATAGATCATATTCCTGCTGGTGTTGCTGCCAAAACTGTTTCACTTCTCAGGTCTGAGATAAATTTGGCTGAGTTTCATGTGTGCTACTAAAACAGCACAAAAGTATGCACATTTTTATATTACCAGTTACGAAAAGGTATAGCAGAGCAAGTTATTATATGTTATATTACACTTTTTCTTGCAACATGCAATTGATTTTGCTGCTGAAAGTAAAGCACAGCACAAAACAAATAATAACTTGTTACAATTTGGTCAAACTTGCAAGAAGAATTTAGTATATAACAGTGTTGATAATATTTTCCTCCAGAAAGCTAATTTAATACTGGCATTAGTATAAAATCTGAAACTGATTGAAATAGAACAAAACTGATACCTAAACATTTCAACATTTAAAAAATTCAACTATAAAAATGCTTTAAAGTATTTGTGTCAATTCTCATAGCAAAGTGGCCATTCTTTAAATTATTTTTCCAGATCATGTTTACCTACAATAACAAAATCTCTTAGAAAAATAGAGTAAAGCCTAGAGAAAATCTCCTTTAACTATAAGAATGGTTTACTCTGAAATTCAGGAAAACATGTAGACACATAGAGAAGCCAGCTGGGCCAGAGTGAGTTCATGACTGAGTTCCAGAAAAAAACGCAGTATACTGGAGACAGAGCAGGAAAAAGCTGCAAATGGGGCAATTTGGAAAAGTTACCTGACCATGTGAAGGGGATGTTAGGAAAGCCAAAGCTCAACTATATTTAAGATTTGTAAGGAAATTTAAAGGCAACAAGAACTGCTTCTACTGCTGCATTAATAGTAAAAGGCTGAAAAATGAAAATAAGTAGCTGTTGCTGAATGAGGTGAATAATTTGGTCACAGTGTACACTAATAATGCCTCAGTGCCTTCTTGCCTCAGTTTTCTCTGACAGGGTTTCTCAGGCCTCAGGGTTAAAGGAGAAGAGTAACTACTGGCAGTGGATGAGGACCAAACCAGGGATTACTGGAGTAATTTGGTGCGTGCTCATACATTGGACCAGATAGGCTGCATCCAATAATGCTGCTGATTCATCTCCAGGCTGCAGATGTATCACGTTTGAAAGACTGTTGAAATTGGTGGAGGTGCCAAAGATTTGGAGAAGGGCATATGTATGACTCTTTCTAGAAAGCCAAAGGACTGAGCAGAGGAGCTGAAGGACAGCTAGGCATGGTTTGGTTCTTCAGAAAATCATGGAATGAGTCCCAGGTCCATAAAGGAGAAAAAATGTGATTTGGAAAAGTCAAGATAAATTTGCCAAGAATAAATCATGTCAGATCAAATCTGATTGCTGTCTATTATGATATTATTGAATTCTTAGAGAAAGGGAGATCAGTGCATGTCACTTACCTAGATTTTAGCAAAACAGACACCCTCTCCTATACTATCCATGTATTCACCTGAAGATATTATGGTTTGTATGGCTGGACAACTAGAAAGTTGAAAGACTCTTTGGATGGCTGGGCTTAGAGGGTGCTGGTGAATGGGTCTCTACACAAAGCCTGGAAATAAGTGGAGTGTCACAGGAAGCTGTCCTGGGACCCATCCTGTTTAATAAATTTATCAGTAATTTGAAGTAGGGGACGAAGTACGTGCTCATCCAAGTTTGAGGTTTACACCAAACTGGGAGGAGCAGTCAATGCACTCAAGGGCGGGGCAGGCATGCTGGGGGACCTAGGCAGGCTGGAAGGATAAAGGACAGTTTTACGGAATTTTACAAGGCCAAATGCTAAGTTCCATACTTATCTAGGAAAGTAGAGCAGCCTCTGTCTTTGAAGATTCTCAGAGGCCAGGCTGGAAAAAATCTTGAGCAATGTGGTTTGATTTTGTAGCTGATTCTGCTTCGAATATGAAATTTAAGAGAGGTCTCCTGTGGACCCATTCAATCTTTTTGTTTCATTATAATTATTTTGTGATTTTATTATTTTTAATTTTTATATCGTGAAATCAGGTTATAGTTGTCTCCCAGCTGCACTCTTGAAATCAGAAACACTTGTTAGCTCAACCCAAAAGGCATCGAATGCTTTTAAAATTCTTTTCTTCACTTAGAAGTGTAAGAGATTGAAGTATTTATTTAATTCCTGCAATTAAATGCTCTTGAATATATATGGGTTTGTAGCTAAATTGCAAGTGATTTGTGGCTCATTTAGTTCAAAATGACTACACTAATAGTGACCACTAAAATTGAATTTCCTTACATCTGGAAGATATATTACTACTTTTGGAAGAATAACAGAAGGCCAGAAAATGTTTACATAAATAAAAGAGTACAATAAAAACAATATGACATAACAAGGTTTGCAGGTAGAAGTAAATTAATTACTCTTAGGCATTGTACATGGCTAAAGAAATTTAAATATTTCAATGCCTGATTTATTTATTCTGTACAGACTGAAAAAAGGCGCCTGGAATGTATTTTTTTGGAAACAAACAAGTTTTAGCTAAAAATTCTGCAGTGAAACAGCCCTGGGGTTTAGTCTAAGGTAATTAAAATAAATGTGTTCACAGTGTGAACTTACATGTATCAAGCAAGATAAAAATCACATTTAGTCAAATATCTAGTCTTCAGTCCTGTATGATGCTAATGAACCCGTATGATAATAAGAAAAGAACAAGAAATATTTTTTCCAGACTATTAATTTAGCTTAGGGACTTCCTGAAACCAACATGCCTGCTTTGTGCTTGATGGGGCCCTTACTAGATGAATCTCCCTCCTACAGGTTTGTGTGATCACTTCTTAGTTTAAGACTGTTGAGGTAGTGAACATTGCCAAACATACTCAGAGTCAAATTCATGAATAAAATATAGATAGCACTGAAAAATATGATACTGAAAAATTATTAATTTTACACTCTTTTCCATTGGATTATCTGGGCATTTCAGTAATCTAGTGCACTATGATATTGTATATAAATTGAGATATCAGAAAGATAAAATTCATACAAACAAAGGTAAAAACAGCTTTCAACACCATGGCTGGCATCAAGACATACAATCAGTAATGCCAGACAGTAATGACCCTTTTGCTATGAAGATACTGAGTACCTGTCATGTCAGTGAGTGTGATCTATGTTTTTGGATGGAAATAGTAACTTAGTGTAAGCTATTTGCTAAGAACAATTTGAAGCTAACTTTCTGAAGAAAAAGATCCTGTCTTAGATGTGAATCTGCACAAAGAAAGATGGACAGAAGAGATCATAGTTTAAAAAAATGATGATGTGTGACCTAAGGCCATATATATTTATATAATTATAGAGAACTGTAACATTTAATAGCTTCCTAGCATAATCAAATTAGTTTGAATTAAAATGTATCTTTAAAGACCACAAAATCTTGCTTTTGTTATTCATATGTTTGCAAGTATTCCTCTAGTTTTAAAAGTGGAAAATTAAAAGTAAAATTTTAAAATCCTCAAAACATGTAGCACAGAACAGAGCTGACACACTTAAATTAAGAGTATTTAATGTTTATACGTACTGGGCAACTTAGAAGGAAACTACCAAAACTCTGTAATATGTGTCACTTTTTACCTATGAACTTCCTGATGTCTTTTTTTCTCAGAATGGCAGTGAACTCAAAAGGTGGACTCCAGGGTCTAGCTCCCGTAATGGAAGCAACCTTTATTTATGAATAAGATCTATTTTAGTTAGCACAAAATGCACTATGTATATAAAATATTTAAATCAGTGTAGTTATCTTGAAAACCTATGGTAATTTTACGTTTCTGCTGTGTCAATTGAAGAAGGGTTTTAGTGAGTTGACGAGTTCAGGACATACAAAGACATATGCTTAACTTCAGTAACACACTTCATTTCTGGTTTTTTAAGGACTAAATGACTACTAAAATGACTACAATTATGAATGTAATTAGGTTGGTGCAGCCATCTCTATTGTAGGCAGATGAATAGTTTGCTTAAATATTGAAGAGGCTGTAATAACTTCTTGATTTTACCTTTGCATAAATCTGAAAGAACTTGACAGATTTCTGAAGTCAAACCTAGTAAAGTGGTGTGCAAAATATGTACAGTAACTTCTTAAACTACTTCTAAAATGCAGCACTTGCTCTTTAACTGCCACATGAGACAACTGTTGAGAATAGAAGAATATCATCTTCCCCTGCCCTGCTGCATACACCCCAGGAATGTAATAAGTCTTGTGAAGATCTGGTCTCTCTGAAGGTTTGGTTTCTCTCCCATCTCCATTTGTTAGAAGGAAAAGACCATATTACAAGACACTTAGAGTTAGTAATTTGATTTACTTCATCAGAAATGAAGTTTGTATCTCTTTCAAAAGATTTGAAGCTGTCAACTGAATAATTTAAGGAAGAAAGGAAACTATAGGAGAGAACTACTGCAACAGTATCATGGGTGGGCAAATTTGATGAGAAAAGACAGGTGGAAAAACACTTGTGCAGAAAACAAAAATGGCATAAGTAGAGAAAGGACTTAATTTTTATTTTTGTAGCAGTTGGCTCTACCCATGTGTTGTTTTTCTTTACAGTATCTTGGCAGTTCCTTTTTAAATGACAGTTGGAAGGAAGGAAAGAACACTGCATTTCTAATCTATGTTGTTCCTATTTCTTATTTGAGGCTGGTTTAACTACTTATTTTCATCCTGGAATAAACCTGAAGAAAATCCATGCTTACAGCATCAAGCTCTATGGGAAGCTGGAAGAAGAGACTGGACAGGTAATCCCCTTAACCTTTGAAGTGTTAATTCAGAGCAATGCCAACTGTAGTAATAGTCTTACAAAAAAGTGTAGTTGATAAGGGTGTGAAGTAGGACTATGTCCCTTTTTATTGAAATACATTCTTCTGCATGCCTAGTCACTACATATTGTAGATGGTTTCCCAGATCCCTCTACAGTTTAGGAAAATGGTGCTCATAAAACATCTCAAGACACAGCAGAGAGTCTGCAACTTTAACTTGATAAAGGAGCTAAAATAGCATCAGGAATCTGGAATGAACAGATTGATTATGATACATTCCTGCCTTAAATATGTCCACTTAAAAATTCATGTGATATGATGCTGTCTGTACTTGAGAAGATTGCTGCAATTCTTCCAGTCCCTTTCAGAGATGTGTTTTTATTTAGTGACTTAAGGAATGGATATGCAGAGAAACACAGGAGTCATCTTTTTCATCTGGCATCTCTCAGCCATATAGATTTCATTTACTAAACTTGTGCTTGCTTTGGATGGCAGCAGAAATTGAATGAACCTCACTGTACTAGTCTACATTTTATTTTTTTAATATTTGTCATATATATGTATGACAGATATTTTTTATATTTTTCATAAAATGCTTTTTTCTTCTTTCTGCTACTCAACTAGATAAGCTGCCACATCAGATTATCATTGTGAGTTCCAGCAAAAGACTTATTCAGCCCTATTATTGTCCTGAGAGGTAACATAGAAAGGTGAAGAAAAATAAGCATTCAGTGTCCAGCTCTGCAAGGTTGTTCAATTTATTAAAAAGACAAAAAAGACGAGTGGTTTCTTATTGTGTTTATAAAGGCACTTAGTTAAATACATTCTCCAACATGTCAACAGGAAATTATGCAGATGATGGATTTTAAAATAAAGTATATCATATATAATTATTTTTGAGATGTATCTGATTCTATTTTTGAAAGTGTGTGAGTGCATATATCAAATATTAATTAGTTGTTAGTAAAAATGAATGTATCATGACATTCAATAAATGCTTCTTACAACTGTTTTGAAGACAGTATGCAATAACTTAGGAAGTTAATCTGATAACTTCTTGAAAAACTATTTTCTCTAGGAGTGTATATCTAAGGCCTGTTCCTTCAAGGGCCCTTAGCTTACTTGCATTTTTTTCAGTGATGTTAGTGGAAAAATTCCTGCAGACTTCCCTTAGCACAGGAAAATACACATATGGCAATCAGTAAAGGTTCTTTCAGTGATTTGCTGTTTCTCTTTGATTTAGCCTGTGGGGTTTCATCAGCCTGGCAGTATCAGAATTGCTACAACCCCTACTAGGGTGGATGAATTCAAATACCAGATGACTCGTGCTGGTTGGCACCCAACAGAGCAGTATCTAATCACTCCTGAGAAAGTGCAAGAGCTGTTTCCCTTATTGAACATGGATAAGGTAAAGAAGCCAGTTCTATGAAATATAACTTCCATTGCAATTAAATATTGATCTATCAGATATATACATGGACGGTCTCCTTTCTTTATACAAATTGTACAACAGATTCTTGTTTTTCAATGAAAAACAGATGTATCGTAGCCTAAAAACAGAATCTTGTGAATTTTAGTGCATGTTAGAGTACATACTCTTAATTACTGTGTCTATAATACTATAATATTAAAGCATTGCAACCTTTGATTGCATGGGAGATATGAGCAGTTTTACTTGCATAGGCCATTGTTAAGTTGGGTAGAGGCTGATATTATTACATATTTTGAAAATTGTTTTTGACTTCCTAAAGTTTACTATATTCAAGAAAGAAAGTGTTTTTTTAAAAAAGATCTAATTCTGGTAAATTTTACTTTCTTTCATTTGGGGTATTTTACCTCCACTTAGGTTTTAGCTGGCCTGTATAACCCTGGAGATGGTCACATTGATCCCTATTCTCTAACTATGGCCTTGGCTGCAGGAGCCAGAAAATACGGTGCTCAATTGAATTATCCTGTCCAAGTGACTAATTTGAACTCCCGATCAGATGGGACATGGGAAGTTGAAACTCCTCTTGGAATAATTCAAGCAAAGAGAATTGTGAATACTGCAGGTAGGATTTAATATAAGAATTTGAGTGCTTTTCAGATTTACAAACTAGCTGACACAAAGCACCTGTACTGAACTGTGTAGTTTCCATGTATAAGGAATATATATGGTTTTGAACATTCACTTGGTTTGTGGTTTGCACATATTTCTTCACATTATGGTGAAAATTTAGCTCTTATATTAATTGCCCTAGAATAGGCATTAAAAATATTTACTATGATTTGTCTCCAGCAGTTAGTAATCAGACTGCCTTGTTAGATTTTAGTAGCAAAAGAGACCTTTACTGGTCTACAGTAACTTGTGTAGAAGAGAATCTACTGTCTAGAGTCACAGAATCATAGAGTATCTGGAGCTGGAAAAGACCCACAAGGATCATTGAGTCCAACAGGACATCCCCAAGACCATGCGCCTGAGAGTGTTGTTCAAGTGCTTCTTGAACTGTGGCAGTCTTGGTGCTGTGACCACTTCCCTGGGGAGCCTCTTCCAGCACCCAATGTGTGAACAGTCAATGCAATCCTCTAAAATGTAATGAAACATACCTAGGAAGGGAGATGGAATGTACAAATGAAGTAGAAATACCTTCACTGTTTCTTCAAAGAGACTGAGGATTTGACCTTGCCTATTTTACTGTTATCTTTGTCTAAGATTTAACTCTATCCACATATCCTTGAAACTGAAGATTTTTTGTTGTCCTTTGAGTCATATTTTAAACACATGCTTGGCTTAACATTTTTTGTATGTCATAAAAATTGCCTAACTCAAAGGAGCTTGTATTTACATATGCAAATGTTATTCTTCATTGTGTTGAAGAAGCCAAACTGATGTTTCTGCTTCAAAGAACTTTTGGTCAAGTGTCCTTTGGATCTGTGTTTATTTTCCTAAGCAACTTAATAGGTTTAAAAACCTGTATTCAATCTAAACTTATTCACTTATTTATGCTGCTTTATACAAGCATAGAAAAATACATTATTGGTGAAACGATTGGCAGGTCTTATATGAAGCATGCTTTCTGCTTCCTAGTAGAAGATTTTCTGGTTTCAATTATTTGAAAACATGTTGAATATTTACCATATAGATTAAAGTTTTGCTGACTCTGCCTCAAACTGGATCATGTCTGCATATTAAGGCATTAGTTCTGCATACCTCCCATCGCAGTGAATAATCAGGCTTCAGTTGGAGGCTGTGATGTCTCCAGTTGACTTTCTCACGCAGATGGGACAAGTGAACAGAGAGCAAGAATATGTCTTTATAATTCCTTTCTGTATATTTGTGGTAGAACAGAAAAAAAAAAGAAAAGCACCTATTTCTAGTGCAAGGCAGATAAAATGAAGAAGTTAAGTGAGACAGGGACTCTTCTTGTTGGTGGGAAGAATACCATGGCTGACAGACAATTGGAATTATGAGGGAACTGGACTGGAAGGGGAATAGGTTGGGAGAGCAAAATGCCTTGGAAAGATTTCTGGAGGTGTTTAGGAGCACTGGCAGCAAGTGGAACAGTTACATGCTGCAGGACTTGCTGAATAAGGAAGCTCAATGTGGAAGGGGATGGCAGCAGTGGGGATGACACCAGGGAGATAGTGGAAGGGTATCTGATATGTTTCACTAAGGAAACCAGAGATGGGAGCTTTTCAGACAAAATTATTAGTAAGGATACTCAAGGAATGGTTGTGTGTGAAACTGAGTGGAAAACTGAGCTGTTTAAGCATGAAAGACTGGTGGAATATGTAATAGCAAAGGAGGGGTAGATGGGATTGGATTTGAAGGAAGAGAAGGCTGCTGTAACAGAACTTGACAAATGAGGGAGATTGAGTAGCACATGGTGACAAAATAGCTAAAGAAGGATGTAAGGACTGGAGTAAGAGTAGAGTTTGAGACATCAGAAAAAAAAGAGACAGAAATTTAGAGAGAGTGGGATAAAACAGCTGGACTCTCAGGGGATGTGCTTTACAGGTCTTTCTTTCAGAGTCTGGATATAGACAACCCTGTGTTAAATCATTCCAGGCTTACAGCAGAGACCTACTGGAAAACCCATTGAAAAGTGCAGTTTATCATATGCCTTCCATAAATAGGGGATCACCTGCTATTGCTATATGCCTCACTAAAATAACACGGGTCTGAGGCTCTAAGCTCACTCATGAGTGCCACGTAATGAATTTTGGAGAGAAAGAGGACTAGAGGAGTTCAGTATGCTTTTTAGAAGGCAATCAACCACACAAGCAGGGAAACCAAATTAAAAAAAATTTATATAGATCACTAAGTCAGGCACTTGGAAAATTAGAGGTGTCAATATTTGATTGCCTTTGGACTGCCAGTTCATAGCTTTCAGGCATGAATTATGGAACAGCATTCAGTTACAAAATCACAAGCTCTCTTACAAATAGGATCCTTATGACATTTGTTACACAGTGTGGATATATTGGTCTGGAAGTAATCCAAGATTATGAAATGGAAAGGCAGCTCTCTTGGCAATCAGATTTATTTAGACCACAAACTTCTAGACACTCATTATTCCTAACAATTGGCTCTGCATTGTATGGATGAAGTATCTACAGACGTAGTAATTTTCTTACATTTTTGCAGTGTAGTTATCTCTCTTTGGCTAATATATCAAGTTGAGATTAGGCAGGGCTTTCTGGTAAATGCTTTTTAGAGCTTATTTGCAAATACTAGAATGCACCCTTGTGAGCTTTTCATAAGTATTTTTTATTATTTAATAAGTTTTTAAATCAACAATCTATTTACTTAATTCTCCTATGTAGTTAACTGTTCAGCCAAAATGAATATTTGAAGCACATATTGCTTAACATTCTGGCTAATGATGTAAAATCAATACTGTATAACACATATCTCTTATAAATGTTTTCTCAGATAACATCCATTCTTTTTCTCAGCCTTGCCTCATTCCACTACAGATCATGACTTGTATAATTTTAGGCTCACATTGCAGAGAAAAATACATCAGAAGGCTCTTTACATTCCCTCTCCCCCTCCCTGCCTCACCCTGCAACTGACATCTGCTGCAGAACTGGAACAAACTAGTTTCAACCAATCTTTAGCTGTTCCTTACGTGAGATTTCCATTTTAGAGGAAAGCAGATGCCTAATAAATAATCCCTGACATGAAGTAACTATACTGAGCCTGCTGAAGTTATTTGCAGCCTATTTGTAATGGAATGTTTGATTAAAGCCTGCAAAAATAGTGAATTTGGTTTATATATACAGTGTGGGTGTGTGTTTAGAAGCATGTATTTTCAGATGTACACACTGTATATACAACCATTTATATATAAGTAGTGGCAGAAGATTTTCTTTTTCAAAATCAAGAAATAGTCAGATTACATACTTCAGCAGATATGCTAAGTAATACTACCACTAAATATTTCAGCATCAGACATTTGCAGTGTCTACAATTTAATCTTCACGGATATCCTAGAGATATAATGTATGCCTTCATTTATCTCTACTATGTGTGATGGGACTTGACACCTGCTTCCAATTAGAATTTTGTTTCAGAAAATGTATTCTTCCTTTTGCCATTTTTGTTTTTGTTCAAAAACCTTAAACAAAGAAACTGTAATATTTTTCTTTTAGTAGATGTCACCTTTTGATATTTTAAGCAATTAAAAAAGCACTTACCACAAGTGTGACTTTCTTTTAGAAGTACGGTACTGGAGATTTTATTTTAAACAAACCTAAAATATTTGTCTCTTACTGAAAAACATTTTAAAATTAGCTGTGTTTGTAATGTTGTTCTGCAAATCTAATTGCTAAGAAATTTCTTACTATTAAGAAAGAAACAAAGCTAAGTTGCAAAGACCTAATTTTCTGCTACTTCACCTTTTCCTCTCCTCTGTGGATCATTAGCTGACCTTGCCTTAAAATAGTTTTATTTGTAGGTGACACAGAAATGCCCAAATCAAAAGAAGTTCTCTAAAGATTGTTAGCTTCCACTTAAATCCACATCTGTGTGTGTTGTATGTAATGAAGGAAACCCTTGCATATGTGCTAGAAATGCAGATTTATACAATTTTTTTCATTGTCTTCTGCATAGGAGAACATAAGTCATGTTTCAGTAGCCTTAAAGGATGTTTTTGGTCACTCACTCTATATGATTATGGCATGATCATCCCTCAACCAATTTGACTGGCATAACAAGTGTTCTGGCAATGAATCTCCTCCAAATGGTGAGGTGCCATAAAGAGGCGAAAGCCATACAAATGGTAACTGCAAACAGGTGCAGGTTTCTAGCATTGACTGGGCAGGGACTTTTAGTTGAACAGATCTCTTGAAGGTGATGCTGGATTTCCTCTGCTGCTTTGCCTTAGCTGGCAGTCAGTAATTGTTAAGTGAGTCACCACAGAAAACGTTTTCATTGGAAACTTTGCATTTTTAAAAACTGTGGGTGTTAGACCCTGAGGCTGGTTGGTAATATTAAGTAAGAAACTGACAGCCATCCTGGCACAGGGGAATGGCACAAGGCCAGCACAACCCAATTCAGCTTTCCTAATTGTCCTGGCTTTAAGCCATGCCAGAGGTGAGAGGATGTATTCCCCAGTTAATGTCAGCAAGCGGCGTGAGCCGGCTGCTCCCCACAGGACAGGGAGCCAAGCAGGGTAACAAGGCTGGCCGAGCCAGCAAGGGCTCTGTCCAGCAGGGCACAGGGGACAGAACAGGGAAGGCCCAGGACATGCAGCTGGGGTCAGCCTGCATTCCAGGCCTCCAGATGGACTTGTGGAGATGAGGCACAGCCAGATCCATCATGATTCATGGAGGCCAAGCCAGGAATGTGACCACAGGTCAGGAACGGGCCTGGTGACGGTAACCGAGGTCAAATGGTGCCCAGTAATCAACAGGCAGGACTACAGAGTTGAGACTGAGCTGAGGTCAAGCTGAGAAGTAGTCCACGAATCAGGGTCTGGATCAATGTGTTCCATGGCCAGGCACAGGCATGGTTGTGACAGAGCTGTAAACAGACACACGATCAAACCAGCTCAGACAGGTTCTAAAGGACCTGAGCTGACCTGGAATGGGACTCCTGTGCCCACGCGTATGGGTGGAAGTCCCAAGTGAAGTTATTCAGGATCATTTATGCCTTTTGGTGCCCTTGGGGCACTGAGAAACTTTGACCAGGTCTTGGAGAGTATGGAACTGAAGAGAGAGGCAGGAGAATTTGGTTAAGACAAGTAAGCAGCAAAAAAAAAGAAAAGTTACACGTTAAGCTGAGCGGCATGAAGTGTATGTCCCAGGAGAAGGGACAGCTGTGTTAGGTAGAAAATCTTGCTGGAGATATTTTGCCTTAAGCACTTTGGAGTCAGCTGCTTACACAGGAACCAGGCTGACCTGCCTTCTTTTACTTGGTGTCATATGGCATATAGGCTTTTATTTGGAAGGCCCTGCTACCTCTTGTTCGTCTTTCATTTTGTCTTCCTCCAACCCTCACTCCCAGACTCCCTTGAAACTCTTATTTCATTGGATTTTCCCCTTTCACTCCCACTCTTGAGACCTCTGCTCCTTGATCTAAAAGTCAGGAGAGTGGGGCTGAGGGATATTCAAAGCACCTTAGAGCAGCTGCTGTTCCAGTCAGTTGTACCTGTCTGATTCCCAAGTCTGTTATATTCCAGCCTCACTGCAGACGTAAGCAATGATGCAGAGCCCAAACCAGTGTTTAGCTGTTAAGTGGCTTCCACTCCTTCATTCTGACACAGGTACCTTTCACAAAGTGAATGTGCCTTACCAGCTTAACCTTAACGGAGGAGAATTAGGTCTTCTCTAACTTCTACCTCATGGTAGGCATGAAGGATGACTTGAGCCAGTTTCGGAGGCGGGGAAGTTGTTGCTTGCAGTTTCTGGTCACAGTCTGTATCAGAACTTCTAGTTGTATAGCTGTGGGAGAGCACACTTGACTGTTCACCAATACAAACATAATAATGAATTGATTGCTGTGTGAGAGACAAAATTAATGTGAGTCACATGATGAATGTGAAAGAGGAGAGAAACTCCAATTCTTGAGGTCAGCTGCCTGAAAAGTACTGCCTTAGTCTGTTGGGGTATTAGGACTTGACTACTGTCTTGGTAAAGCATACTAGCTCATTTGGTTGATAGTAAGAGGCTTGGTTAACACTTATGCTGTGAATTAATTTATTCTGGTTTTTAAGTGTCTCTGACTTTGCTAGGAGTACATTGCAGACCTACTTTGCTGAAATATGCCATGGGGTTTGTGGAACTGTAATTAAATTCTCTTCTGAACTTTTAGAAGCCTAATTTATAATTTACCAATCATATTTTTTAATATGTGTATACTATAATACTCTATAGTAGTATAATTAGGAAAAAAGGACGTGGAATTATGGAGGGAAAAATATGCTAGCTAATATGAAAAATAAAGTGAAAATTAGAAGTATGGGGATAAAAGCCTGTCATACATAAAAGCACAGTGTTTACTGCAAATACTTTACTGACATTTTCCATTCATTGAAATTAGAGTGTGAATATTTTTATTTTGGTTTTGTTTTCTTCTTCTCCTCTAGGCTTCTGGGCCCGTGACATAGGCAAGATGATTGGCCTGCAGCACCCTCTCATACCTGTTCATCATCAGTATGTTGTGACATCAACTATCCCTGAAGTGAAAGCCCTAAAGACAGAATTGCCCGTGATTCGTGACTTAGAAGGGTCATATTATCTAAGGCAAGAAAGGGATGGTCTTTTATTTGGTCCATATGAAAGTGAGGAGAAGATGAAGCTGCAGGAGTCATGGGTAACAAATGGAGTCCCACCAGGTGATTAAGAACATTACATCTTTAAACATAATAAGCACTAGCACACATTCAAATGTGCAGAAATCCCAGGCTGTCATGCTGCCTTATGTGATGGAAAATACAAAATATTTGCAATGCATGATTGTAATGCAAAAACTTTTTTCAAAGGATAGTTGTAACTCCAATGATAAAAGATACTAGAAATACAAATGTAACATAAGAAAAGCCTACTACAATGTAGTTTTAGCCTACTTCCTGAAGAGGTGGTGTGTGTTGTGATCAGAGGCAGTCACCCAATCTGTGATATATAGCCTTTGTTGCCTGAATAGAGATTTTTCTAAATTACAGTTCTCTCCAGCATGCTGACAGGGGCTCTTTATTGTTACCCCAGAGACAATGCGATTGTCAAATAGGAACAGCAAAGGAATATCTTAGACAAAATGCTGTGCTTGGATATAAGTGCAAGAGAGCTGTAGATACATATAGAATACAAAAATACCCTAACTACTTCATACAGCTGCTTACTAAAAAACATCATAAATCGTTATGTTACATCCAGGCTCCAGCTTTCCATTCACTTCCAGACAGAAAGTTATACCAAGTCATTAGTGTTGCTGTTATAAAACACCACAACATTTGCTAAGGAAGGGCAGTTAACATGGTTCAGTTTTGAATAGCCCGGTCACAGCTTCCTGAACTTACTGTCTCCAGTAGCATCAAGTGCCTCTACAGAATGATCAGAATGTTCAGCCATGCTTTAGAGCTCAGACTGAGGGGTGAAATATACCCAGAAATTGATATGGTTTCATGGAAATCATAAGCAGATACAGGAAGTTATCTTTTTTCCCCTCCTCAAATTATTGGCATATTGAGAAAAATAAGTGGGCCTTACTAATGCAGAAGAAAGTTTCTGTGTGTCTTCACTTCCTTTCTACTTCATTGTTGAATTTGCATGACCTTAGGGTTAAACAAATATGTATAAAGGATAGTATAATTGCAGTGACAAATAAACTTGATCCTGCAGGTAACTAGGGTTTTATGCATGCCATTTTTCCTGTGTAGGATGGCAAAGGCTTGAACAAATGCACTGATTATTCCCATGAAACTTTTACATATAGATAGATACCATAACTGTCTTGAAAATATATGTGTTCTCTATGTAAGTAAGTATATATAACAAGAGTCAAATATTTGTGCAGGTTTTGGAAAAGAACTCTTTGAGTCTGATTTAGACAGAATAATGGAGCATATTGAGGCTGCTATGGAAATGGTCCCCGTTTTGAGAAAAGCAGACATCATAAACACAATTGCAGGTCCTATCACCTATTCTCCAGACATTCTTCCTATGGTGGGACCACATCAGGGTGTCAGGAATTACTGGGTAGCTATTGGTTTCGGGTGAGTAAGTTCTTTGCGACAACTTTTGTCTGTCATATTGTTAAAATGGTAGTCAGCTCAAGCTTTGTGCATTTTTGTGGGCTTGGGAGTTGTTTTGCACATATTTTGTGTTAAATGTAATTGGAAGTAGTCTTAATAACCACGACCTGTATCATGTAAGCTCATCCTTCTCTCTTACTTCACTAGTCTCAGTAATTTTTTGTTTCCTCCTTTTAATCTGGAGGCCAATGTCCGTGACATTTTATGAAGCAACATGAAATTGTAGTACTTTGTACTGTCTGTGCAGCAACTTAAAGTCACAAAAGTACTGGATTTGAAAGTATACTTCCCAGTTAATTTTACTTCTTGTTTTGAATTACACTGTATTTAACAGTTGTTTGCTGTATGTAAAACTGGTTTCACTGAAGTTGGACAAAAATGAGTGTGCAGTATATAGTTTTGTGTGAAGAACTGAAGGTGTATTAAATAGAAGACATTCCAGCATAGCATGTGACTGACTGCTCTAAGGATACAAATCCAGTGTATCTGACTGTTAAAAGTGGAGCTGAAAAATTACATTGCTGGATATTGGAGGAAAGCAAATAAAGAGGGCAGTGCAACAATAGAAATAAGTGGTCTACTGATGTCATTCTCCCACCTGTTATGGTGTTTGCCTGGAATGTGATTGATATCTTATTTATTTCAGCTACACTGGAGTCAGTGGTAAAACACCCACATCTCTTTAATTGTCTTAGTTTGACCATTGATTCAAGATGGATAAAATGAACCAAATACAATTCCAAGCACATGTTATTGAACACATGCTGTTTACATTGTTTTTCCAATTGCCTAATTTGCTGTTCAAAATCCAGCTCAGCTCTTTCCAGTTTTCTTTCATTCCAAACCAAACAAACCCTCAGATCATAAGATAAGGCAGTATCACTAACGTGCTTTCTGAGGCCCTCAAAATAAAAAAGCTTGGTAATTTTGCAATGATTCATTGTGAAAGGTATTCACCTTTGCTGCTTGGATTTAAAAAAAAATAATGTTATCTTTCAGTAACATTTGCAGAACTTATAGTTACAAAAGCGGTTTGCCTAGACCTTGTTCACCAAAAAGACTGTTTAAGTTCATTACTCTGTGGCCAGACTTTGCAGCATGTTTTTCTTTGTTGGTGTCAGTGGGAGCAAAATCAAATTCCATTTATAAAAAACTGAAGACTAGTGTTACATGTTTAATTTTGTTTAAACAACTTGTTTCAGGATTTTGATTAATCTCAAAATGTTTAGACACAGGTCACAATTATGTGGCTGTCATGGGATTACTTTGTCTGCTTTTCAGGGACTTTTGACTCTCTGTTCTATGCTTCTGGGTCACTGCAGTGTTTCTACCAGTGTTGTAATTTTTTGTGTGCATTAGCAAATCCTTATCTCACAGTCAACTAGCAGGGACATTGTGACAGAGGACTTAGTGCTTCTAGATTAGAGGATTTTTATTATCTAAAATTAGCAGCTTGCTAGGCATTTTAACATGCAAAGAAGTTAAGTATAGTTAGCAGAGCTTGTAGCGCTATTTAGTATTAAAGTTGCTCAATGCTTCCCATTTTTAGTTACTTACAGCTTTGAAAATATTAACAAGAGTAGTCTAGGATTTTATTCAGAAAAGTTTAATTCAAAGCAGTGAAACCATTCCATAACCTGGGACAAAGACTCTAGAAAAGAGACCACAGTGTACAGAAACTCAGATTTCCTAGGAACAGCAATGGAATGACTTGAAAGTGGGTGAGAAGCAACAACTCTTAAGTAAGACATGAGAATATGACAGGGACAGTAGGGAGTTCATCTGTCAGGGATTGAAAGGAAAGAAGAAAAACTGGAGAAAAACAGTACATGTTCATTAAGGAAATTTTCTCTACATCATAAGAAGGCTGAGATTCCTACACTGTACCATTCTTTACCGCTAATAGGTAATACCCTGTCCCTGAAAAACATATTTCATTCTTGTGCAGCAGAGTTGCAGTGGTTGTATTTACACATTCAGCTCCCTCTTGTCTGAGGTAAAGAGGGATTTGGGCACCCTGCGTAATGTAAAATCTCTGATAATGTAGGACCAGCTAAGAGCACCAAAATCAACGGGTAGCACAGTCAGTGCTACAAAACTCTGCAGAATGCAGAGACCTCTCAGCCCAGTAGCAGGGCTGTACCTGTAGTAGCTGGGCAGCCTCCCCTGCACTCTCTTGCTCCTGGGGTTACCCTGCCACCAGCTCAGCAGTCCTCAGCTGAAGCTAAAAGTCCTCACTGTGTTTGGTCTGTCACCACTCACAATCATGTAGCCATCTCTTTGCTGTTCTCCTTTGCTTCTGGCTGCAGTGAATGGCACAGGCAGACTTAAACTGGCTAAGATTTCTTCTGGAGCTGTTCTTGAAGGCATCATAAGCTTTCATGGTACCAAAGCTTGTACCTGTGAATAACTAGAAGTTGCTTAATTGAATTAACACCAGCAAGATCTTCTGAAGTGGCAGTTTACAAGCACTCATCCTTCCTGCATCCACTGCAGTGACAGAAGTTTGTGCCGAGTCTGAAGATTTGGCTGAACTGCACTGTAATGACTGTAGTTGACAGAATTATTTCATGTACTCAATTTTTTTATGTTTCTATTTTATTTAGATAAATAAGTAAATAACGGATAAGATACTATATCAAAGTAATATCATTGATATTATGGATTCATTCATCTCATGCATATGCATTAGAATTAAATGATTACTTCTTTTCTTTTCTTTTTTTTTTCTTGGTGAGGTCCTTGCCTATTTTAATTGAAGACATAGAATTCAGATTGCAAAGCTGATGATCAGCAATTTAAGTTGGTTTTAGCTTCATTATTCTGCATGAGTGTCTATGGTTTAACTGCTGCACGTTAATCTAAATTTGATTTGGGACAGACTTACTGTTTCTTCAAGGATTTTTCTGTTGTGCTCATGGGAGCATTTCACAAACAACTAAGAATTAATTTTCACATCTTCTAGATGGAAAGATATTTTGGCAATTTTTTTGAAGACATGGTGGTATCATAGAGGTGTCAAAAAAGTTTTAAATTATTTGGTGTTAATGATTATTTGTCATTGAATGGCAACTGCTGTACATTGCCAGTGACATTCTGCTGCTGACAGTGGAGCTGTAGAAATATCCATTAACACAGTATTTAATCTTTGAAAATAAGACAAAACAGAGCAAATTAAAAAAAAAAAAGAGGGAAAAATTTTAAATACTCTGGGATCTGTGTTAGTAGTATATGTTAGTACTGATTTTAAAAAACAAAACATAAACGACTTGTCACTGCAGGACTTTTTCCTGTCTTTAAGGTATGGCATTATACATGCTGGTGGCATAGGAAAGTACCTCAGTGACTGGATCCTTGAGGGGGAACCTCCATTTGACCTGATAGAAGTAGATCCAAACCGCTATGGAAAGTGGACCACTACAGAATACACAGCAGCCAAAGCAAGAGAATCTTATGGCTTTAATAACATTGGTAAGAAGATATATTTTTAAATAAATTTTTGTCCTGAAGATGGATTCCAGCAAAGCCTGTATCTAGATTTCTCTGTTTATAGATGTGTTTTCTATCTTGGATGATGATCTTAGTATGCCATAGCTTTTGGTGATTTTGGTTTGTTGGTTTTTTTTTTCTCCCTCTAGTTGGTTACCCTAAAGAAGAAAGATTTGCTGGGAGACCAACAGAGAGAACCAGTGGGCTGTATGATTTGCTAAAGTCAAAATGTTCAATGGGATTTCATGCTGGATGGGAGCAACCTCATTGGTTCTACAAACCTGGAGATGAGACTGGATACAAGTAAATGAAAGATTACTTTTTTTTCTTCCCTGAAAAATTGTCATGATAGCAAGAGGCAGGCAATTTAAATTAAATGAGAAGCATGCATTTATCATTAATTTCAGCAACAGGTATCTATTAGACTGATCTTCCATTCTTGCTTTTTCCATAGTTTAGAATACATTTTATTCTGATAATGCAGACATTTCAAAACACACATCAAGGTATCTTGTAACTGTTCTAGGTTTGAGATACCAGGAAGCAACCTAGCTCAAGGAAGAGCTTGGAAAACAACTTGTTCATTATAAACGTGTGTTTTTCTCCATCTCTTACTATTTGATCAGCAACACAGTATAATATTTTCATGAAAAAGTTCATTCCTCTCTGTTTAAGTGTCTGGAGAGGAGAAGCCAAATCTTCTTCAGTTTTTTTTTCCCTTCTCTATGCCTGCCCACCTAGTTACCTGCCTGCATCAGGGAGTTTCTAGCAAATAAATTTTTTCTATGGAGATATTGGAGTCTAATATAAATGAGGCTCAAAAAGGAATAAATTTTGCTGTTCAGAAGTAAAGCCTTTGACACCTTAAACTTTAATAAATGTTTCATCAACAAAGTATGCTTAAATTTACTCATGACAGTCTACTACTTATTCTAACATTTGAACAGTTCACAGTTCATTATACAAAGATATAATATCAACCCATATCTTTCTGTGTTGTTAAAGGATTTTAATTATTAAGCTGTGTTAGACTAAGGAAAATATTGGGTAAGGTACCTACAATTAGGAAAGTCTATCTCTTTTGGATGATTATTAAACTGAAAAAACTGAAGACTACATTTTGCTGAAAAGAGCATAAAATTTCTAAATTGTGTTTTATGTGTCTATCTGTTTCAGACCCAGTTTTCGGCGCACAAATTGGTTTGATCCTGTGGGTCGTGAGTATAAACAGGTTATGGAAAAAGTTGGTGTGATTGACCTGTCACCATTTGGCAAGTTTAAAGTAAAAGGCACAGATTCTGTTAAGCTGCTTGATCATCTGTTTGCAAATGTTGTTCCAAAGGTAAATGGGACAGTGGTAACTGTTGTAATGTAGAACTCAGACAAGCTCTGTGTCAGATATGGAAAATGAAGCATAATATTATTCCCATATATCTCAGATACCAAATACACAGATCCTTTAGAGAAGTTTCTGTGTCAGATGTATTGCACTCAGTTAAGAGCACACAAGTGGAGTTTATACTAGGGTAGCCCCACACAGAAGTGCCTCTTGGCAGATATCATTGAATCAGACTGGATGAAGTTGGAAAGGACCTCTGGATATCATCTTGTCCAACCCGCTGCTGGACAAGCATCACCTAGAGCTCATTGCAAGGAATGTGTTCAGATGGCTTTTGAGTTAACTTGGCAACTGGTTCCTATGCTTAGCCACTTTATAGTAAAAAAATGTTTTCCTTACGTTCAGACAACCTCCTGTGTTTCAAATCTTTTTCTAAAAAGTGCAAGTGAATCTTACCTGGAATTTTTTTACAATAGAATAGCTTGGCAGCTGCCCGCCTAAAATTGTGCTTTATGGTGGCAGCTCGAGCAGCAGAGCAGAAGCGTGGAAGGGGCTCTTGCTTGACCATAGTTGAATGAATTCCCAAGGGAGTGGCTGTGTTGGTTTTTTTCAAATGCAACCCTTTGTTTTCCTCCACTCATACTGACTCTGCTTTACAGCTGGCTGCCTGGTGCAAACAGGGTTGCAAATGTTCAGGAGATTCCGCTTTCACCTCACATGTATCGTTTCTTCTCAAGACTGCTTTTCATAGATTCTCAGAGTATGATCCTGTGCTCAAAAATGGCATACCATGACAAACTACCCCAGGTTTCTTATTCTTGGCTTCAAGGTTTGGTAGGGCTCCATGAGTCCTTTTTATTTCCTGCTTTGTCAACCACTCTCATGTAGTGTCTAACTTTAGAGATACACCTCCAGAAAGCAGATTGTTCCTTTCTGAAGTGACCCTGCAGTTGCCGGATGACTTGGGGTTGGTCATTTCAGCACAGAATTTCTCTAAGTATTTGCAGTAGGTGATGGTTTTTGTTGCTTCAGACACCAAAGAGAGAAAACATAGGGAAACAGCAAGTACACTGAGACTGTAGTTTTGAAGATAGATAAGCTCTTCTGAAAGGTTAAAGTCAACTGAATGGGAAGGCACAAGACTGATATCCTAGGAGAAGGAAGAACTTGAATTGCCATGTAGTCATATTTTTTACTGTAATAATTTTGTGATAACAATATTAATTGAAAGTTTGTCTTTGGTCTAGCTTGGGGTAGAGGCAGAGTAACTGCATCATCAGTGGACATGGATAACACTTGCTGAATATATTTATGTAGTACAGGGAAATCAATATTAAACAGGAAATTATGAGAACAACCAAGTGCTTTCTATGGAGTTTAATCAGCGATGCTAAGGGAAAGTTAGGGGGCAAAGCAGAAGGTACAGTTTATGAGTCCACTTAAAAATCCAGCATTCATAACAGTTGTTATTTAAGCTGCCTGATTTTTACTGCTATTCATGCTTGTCTCCATCATAAAATAATCCAGTGGAGTTACCAGAGATATACTTGTATTGCAACTGGACTGAGTGTGACCAGCATCAGTCTTGAAAATTCAACTATATGCCTGTAATATGCTAGTAACTATGGCATAATTAATTAATGAAATAAGACCTGCAAAATAATCTTAATATCTGAAATATTTTTCCTTTTTCTGTTCATTGTATGGAATCTGGCCACTGACTGGGTTATTGACAAGGTTCTGTGAAAGCAGAATGAAATAAGAGAGACTAAATTCTGCCTCTGGAACCAGGCCAGCACAACACCTATGGCATATTCATATTTCTGTTTCTATGGATGATATATGTATGAACATGTATGTGTTTTACGGTCACTGCTAAGTAACTGTTACTTGAAATTTTGTCTCTAGGGATTGAGTTTCTGTTCAGAATCTGATTCAAATGCGCAGATATACATATTCATAGTCAGCAACTACAAAAAATAGAAAAGCATACATAAATCAGAGCCACAAAAGCATAAGCCAGCTCAGTATTTCTCTCTTTATAGGAAGGAGAAAAGCATATGTTATTCCCTTGGGACCTGAAAACCTTATTCACAGGATTGAAAAAGAATATTCATGTCAATTACATGGAGAATTTTTTATTTATATGAAGAAAACAAGCTAAAGTTGATTGAATTTGAATTGAAAATGCATTCTGAAAACAAGTGTATCTTAAGAATGCCTTGTGTAATGCATAGTTAAGAAATATTTATAGAGGTCTTGATTTATCTTATTTTAAAAATTTCTATTTTTTCTATAAAGGAAAAAGTGAAGTTTCTACTCTAAAGCTTAAGATTTAGAGTAGAAGCTGTGTATCTCTCCACTCCTATTATGGCATAGCAGATCAAACACAAAAAAATTGTTTCTTCAAATGAAGACAAATAACCATCTATTTAATGACGTTTAAGAATTCAAAGATTTTATTTTACATTCTTAACAAACAAATTTTACTCTGTAGGTGGGTTCCACAAATATAAGCCATATGTTAACACCAAGAGGAAAGGTTTATGCTGAGCTAACCGTCTCTCAAGTGTATCCTGGAGAATTCATGCTTGTAACTGGGTCAGGGTCAGAACTCCATGATCTGAGGTTAGTGTATTTTTTAATGCAGTAAGTACATAGTACTATACAGTCACATTGGTACAGGAACATTTTTACTAAGTTCCAAATTCTCAATTATTACTCAACAAATTTTTCACAAAGTTCACGAGAATTCTACTTATTTATTGATTTTAGTTTCTTAGAAACTTGGTTGACTTGAATTCTGAAGTATAAGCAGTTGGATATTGGATTATTGCTGATGTAAAAAGATGGAGAACTTGCTAACAGTTATGTAATATACTTTATTGGAGGTAGTTCTTGTTTTGTTGTTGAACCCGTTTGTCTTTGGCATTGTATGATGTAACACAGCACAGCTGTTCCTTTCTAGTGTGTTCTCTTACGCAAAAAAAAGAAAATTGGCTCTTAACAGGGATGACCCCAGAGGCACTGACCTGGCCCATACAGATAGGCAGTGCAGTCTTCGTGATACTGTGGTAATGTCTTCTGCTTTGGGCTCTGGGTCACAAAGCGAAACGACAGAAAGAAAGAAGTAGAAGCAGTTGCAGGATGACTTCACAAAATTACTTTTCATAGATGAGCATTGGAATTGACATTTCTAGTGCTCTTCTTACTGGAGGTTGCTGGCAAATCAGTTAATCAAAATGAATGAACACATTAAAGGCTGAAATTCACTAGCCTAACCAGCAAAGAATAATGTACTGTTTCATAACAGCCCCACAGGAATCAGTAGGAACATTGGCACATTCAGGAAACAAATGGCAGAGCCAGATCTAATGTATTTAATTCTACAGATTTTCTGCAGTCCTGTTTGGTACTCGCCTAGGCCTGAGATCTTATAATACTGCTTAACAATGTAGTACTTCATAAGATTTTTAAATATACCCATTTTATTTATTTTCTGAGCTTCCTGAAAGATAATTTGCAGCTGTTGTTTTTGATTAAATCCAAACTGAACTTCCTGCCAATACTTTGAATGCTGTATTCAGGAAGGAACAAACCTGCTTGTACATTTCTGCTGTCACAGAAATTTATTTAGAGATTTCTTATGTTCATTGTGTTTATTCCATATTCTTTTTGTATCCTGACATTTTCTTAACACATTCTGGATCCAAAACCAAATCAGTTGCCATTGTAGGAGATCACTTATTTCTCTTATCTTAAAAATACGGTTCTATCCATTTAAATGCTGTTCTTTCCTGGCTGTATCTCAGATGCCTGTGTTCTTATATCAGTGTCTCACCAGAAAACTGTTTAACATCAATGACGGATTTATCTATCTAATGTAGCACATAGTTTTGTTGGGTTTGAGAGTCTGGGACTGCTGGGAGCTGCTGGGGAAATGAACACTAACAAAAATAACTCCTAGTAAAATCTTACTAAATTCAGGTTTTTTTCATACGAAGTGTACCATCGATGTTGTGTTTTATGTGCAGATGGATAGAAGAGAAAGTAACAGGAGGTGGATACAAAGTTGAAATAGAAAACATGACAGATGAGATGGGAGTACTTAGTGTCGCAGGTCCATATGCACGACAGGTCCTCCAGAAATTGACAAATGAAGATCTAAGTGATGCTTCATTTAAGTTTCTCCAGTGTAAACATCTGAAACTTTCCAATATTGCTGTTACTGCTATTAGGATATCTTACACAGGTAAGCAATAGAAAAACATACACTTAAGGGAAGAGACAATTAATAAAATAATAAATGTCACTAAAATCATGTTGAAATCTAAGTTCATGTATTCATAAGAAGTAGGTTTGTTACATTTTACATGTAAGTGTGGAAGGAATCACAGTACATTGATTTTCAAATGTGATATGATCAGGGTCTGTGCTGAGCTTTTCCAAGACCTTTTTCTCTAGAAATACCCTATAGTGTAAATATTTATTTTGCAGAACAAAAGGCCAGTTCTGATAACCTCTTTGGTATTTGCTGCAAAACCAACGTCAATAATTGGTTTTGGATTACTGTATGTTCGTGTTTGTAATGTGCCTTGAAAATGTACTGCTATAGTACTTAGTGTTTGGCTTTCCCAGTTACTTTTTACTTTTATTTCTTTTTACATCCATTTGGAGTGTAATAGACTGAATTCAGAGCATTCTGAAGCAGCTGAAGTCTTTGTAATTCATATTCTCTTTCTGTTGTGCTAAATATGTTACAATACACTCACTTTTATTTACACTCAGTTACATTTGCTGTTCACTTGCCAAGTCATCATCTATTTATAATGTCCTTAATTTATCATTGTGACTTCGTTACATGACCTTTTCTTATCAGTTATTTTGATGGTTTTTTTACCCACAGTTTTCAGTTAACAGTTTAAATTTGAATAATAGTACCACTGCTTAAATGGAGGGCACAGATCCTCTTGCTGGGCAGCTCGTGCTGCGAGTTAGGCTTGCTATGATAGAATTGACCCTAGAGTGTGAATTAACACATCATTGACCCTCACTTTTGGCCAAGGATAGGAGTGTATTTATTAGGATCGTTTAACTGAGCTGATAAAAATATTAATCTTGTTTGTGTAACAGGTGAATTGGGCTGGGAGCTCTACCATAGAAAAGAAGATTCTGTACCTCTTTACAGTGCAGTCATGGAAGCTGGCCAAAAAGAGGGAATTGATGACTTTGGGACATATGCTCTAAATGCTTTAAGGCTGGAAAAGGGCTTTCGAGCCTGGGGAGCAGAGGTCAGGAAATACAACTTCTTAATTATTCCTTCTGGAGGTTTGGGGTTTTTTAGAGGGGGTGAGTGTTGCGTCGGTGGTTTTTTTTAAATTTAATTTTTTTTATTTTGTTGTGACTATGCAGCTTTCAGCCATAGTTAGCACAACTGTTATTTGTACTAATTTCTCAGTTTAGCATGAAAAGAAAATTTTCCTCAAGCAGGAAAAGCTGCTATAATTCTTACTGGTGATTTTCTAAATAAAAACAACTGGTATAGTCCATTGCAATGCTGGCAAAGAAACACTTTTTTTGATTCATGGATGGTTTTCCCTCTTGTGTACAGCAAAATTATGAGGGTTTTGCTGAGCTCTAGTGTTTTAAAATCAAAGGTTTGGCTGACAGGTTCTCAAAATGTTTTATTTCTGTAATAACTATGCCATGAGAGGCAAATTATTTTTGCTTCATAATGTATTTGGAACTTTTTTGTTTCCCATTACCTTGTTCCTGCAGAATTTGCTCACTCATGAGAACTACTCAGGAGGCCTAGAGAATTTTGGAGGAAATCAGTAAAATTTCATTTTACCTGAAAGTTTTCCTTTGGAAATGAAAGAACTCAAGAGCTTGAAATGGTGGGAATTTAGGGGTCCTTTTGGTTTGCCCTGTGCTAATTATTTTCATGCTTTCTTCAAGTACCAGCTAACAAATTATTCTCCCTACACCTAATGGGAAGGTGGTGAATGAAATTGGCTTTGTGTTTTATTTCCCTGTCCTGCTAAGCCATTTGGCTGTGTTGCAAATGGTGTGTGTACTTCAGTTACTCAGTCTTCTGAGGCTCCATTCTGCTTTGATGAAAAATCCTATTTCTTACTGAAACGTGTTTACTTTGCGTATGGAAACTGAGATGACTGGTTTACATATCTGTATGTTACACTAGGCGTGATAGTAGATACGCTGTTTGAATCCCATATTGGAAGCTTGAGGATATTCAGACAGAAGTTATGCACAGTGGAAGACTTTGACACAGGAGTAAATAGAAGGATGTATAGAATGAATAAATAAACCCCCAAACCCAAAAGCTGTGATGGTCCATCATGTATGGATGGTGAATTTGTATCTTTTAACAGATGAACTGTGACACCAATCCCTTGGAAGCTGGACTGGAATATTTCGTAAAGCTAAACAAGGTATGTCTTATTATTTTCAAAATGTTCTATTATGTCCAAGATTATTCTTTAAGTGTTCAAACATGAAAAATGCCATTAGCTAGAAAATAAAATAGATTTAGTAAATGAATGACACAACTATAATTATAATTACTTTATAAGTACCAACTTGTTTAAAAAAATCTTTCCCCATGTTTCTTGCTAACAACATTATACATTAGATCAAGAAGTTGCAAATGCTAAATGTTGTCTATGTGAAAAATAACTCTTTGTGATTTATTTTCAGAGAGAAATTTTTGTAAATTTGTACTTTTGTAAACATATAGTTTTTATATATATATACTTTTATATATATATATACACAAGTTGAACCTGTTCATATTGTGAAAATATTCTGCCTGTTTATTCTTGTTAAAGCAGATAGCTCTAGGATTTTTTTTCCCTGGTTACCACTCTGGTGCAACAATTACTGAAAAAAAGTATAATTTTTAGAACTGCCAGGGACAACTGACAACAGTAAGTTAAATATAAGTTAAGTTAGTATATTGGTTAAAAGAATAAGTAGTTGTTCATGGAATTTCTGAAGAGGTCCTCTGCTCATAATGTGTTTTCACCTCATTTGAAGGTTAGAGAATGGAGCTAGTTGAATTTAACTGTGTTGTAAAAAAGAAAAGATGTTATTCTATCTCCTTTCATCAGCAACCTCACTTTTTTGTATTAATATTTTAGCAATTCAAATTCTTTTTTAGTCCAATAGATACAAAAAATTGCTTGTAATTCTCTTTCCTGGTCCAAATGAATCACAAACCAAATGTCTAAACTCTGTCAAATAGAGGACCTTTCCATGAAATATGATGAAATCATGTCCTGTGTGGATCTAAAGCCATCTGCTGCTATCAGTTACTCCATCAACTCAAACAGGAGCTGCCTGCACAATGGATCTACAGTTTCTAACGTGAAAAATCTGGTCCTAGAGATTTCAAGTGAGGTGCCCTAAATGATGGGCTATTTCTGACTTAATCTTTTGCTTCAATTTTTAATCTGTAAATTAAAGTATATGAGCCAGATCAAGAAGAAAAAATGTTTGCAAAACATTTAATCTGGACTATGGTGTAATGTGGTACAGTGACAAACTGTTAATATTTTTGCTCCCTTTATACCTGAAATGGTAATAAATCAGATAATAAATAGTCCTTGATATTTTTGCCATGTTATGTGAAGGCACTGTAGAACTGATAAGAAGAATCCCAAACTTTAAGTTAGAGCTCCAAATAAAAAGCAAATCTTAAACTTTGCAGAGGAAAGAATTATGGAAGCATGTTAAACTTAAAAGGAATCTTTTATATTATGAGACAGTTTCACCAACCATAACAAGACAAGCCCAGGAAGGTGCTTTTCTTCTCACTGTTGAACCTGTCTGTAGAAGGTAAAGTTCTTCAACCTATGCAGGATTGAGGCAGGGTGCTTCCAAGGATGTCAATGGCAGTTCCTACAGGTTACAGCTCTCTCCATTGGGTGGTATAATTTTGCCTTAATCAGAGGCAGTGACACAAGCAAGGGAAATGCCGAATTTTATAGATTAGGATTAAGTTGCATTTACAAATCAAGGCCTTTCCGTCTTGAGGAGAGATTATCAGGATTGCAGAGAAGTGAAATAAAATGTTACTATTATTTGTTTTTCTTTCCACTTCCTTTTGATACATCTGTTTGTTTTCCTTTTTTTTTTTTTTCTTTCCTCTAGTGTAAGTAGGAAAGCAGCCATAAGCAGGGAAAGCTATTGCTTGCCAAGATATCCATGCAGATCATATGAAGGCATTAATGTGCAAGAAGCACTTGATTCCTTAGTTGCTCTGCACACTTCTCCGCATGGTTGAAATGCAGGGTGGGAGCAGTTCTCCAGAGCAGATACTCACATTGTAGACAAATGGGCATGAATGAATCTCCTGCAGAAATGCAGGGTGTCAGCCTGAAACATTTGCCAGTTTTGCTGAACTAATGTGAAAAAGGAAATAATCAATGGTTTTTTATTGACTCAGATGAGGGCAGTTGTGACTGTATGTTGACACTTCAGAGGTACCTGAGCTAATTCAGCTATTGGAAGCACTCTAAACACTGTAGCATGAAATGCAGTGTGAGATTATTTACTCTGCTTCTTGGCAGTTTGAGCCCCAGTTCCATGCCTCTGGTTTCGTTGCACATTTGGCATAGCACAGACCTCACCATTCTTTACAGGCCGCCGTGACTGAACACAAGCAAAATACTCTTTTGTTGTCTGTTTCTATTGTTATGGAAACTTTCCCCTCAAAAAAGGACAAACGAGATAAAAACTACAAGCAACAGATACTTAAATACTTCTTTTTGACATTTTGGTCTGTTCGGCTCCTCACAAGGATCATTCCTTTAAGCATGCGCCCCCAGCTGGGGAAAGTGCTGATTTCTGTGTAAATTAGGCACTGTTCATTTAATTACTAGAGTGCTTCTTACTGTGCAACAAGCAGCTGAAACAGCTCACAAAATACGAAAAGACTTCAGCATAAGTGAATCTCGAGTGGTATGTCATGGAAAATGAAAACAGTTTCTAAACAGATTAAGATGAATGAAGAGCCAGATGCCAGTGAAGGTAATACGATCAAAAATAATTTTAATTTCTACAAGAGGACATTCAAATACCTGGGGAATATGTATGAAGAGATGTAAAGTCCCCATAAAATCCTGATGGTTTCTGTGTTTAGAAAGTTTAGAGTATACATCATCTTCATGTACAAACAGACTAGTAATTTTTTTGTGATGTATAATAGGAAAAACTTAAAAGCTTAACCTGACTTTATTTTTCCTCACAGGGTATTAAATTATAGCATGGCAATAGGTAAATCCATTTCAGCAGGGTTTCTGTGGCAACTTTCATTTTGTCAGTAAGTCTGAGGCATTGTTTTAGGTGGTTTCCTCTAGACTCTGCTTGATTATCTTTTTTTCACTAATGTTAGTGTTAGTTGCTTCCTTGCACAGATGAGCAGGATGGGCTGCAATTAAACTAAAGTGGAGGGACACTAACAGGATTAATTTATAATTTAGAGTATAAAATGCTTTCATAACTTCCCAACAAAATTCTGTCCAGTTTAGGGATGGGATTTTTTTTTTTTTTTACTATCTGTTGTCTTTCTTTTGGCTGTTCAATTACGTTTAGTAAGTTAGATAAGTTGTTAGATAGCCTCATCTCATTAATAAGCACTCCGCTACTAAATATTCAATAGAGTCCTAATGTTAGTCACTGTGCCAGGAAATACACAGAATATCTTTTAAGAAAAAAATCTGAAATTCCTTTTGGTCCACATCCAAGAATACTGTTCTGCACATTTGCACTTTCTTAGGTTTTCGAGTGCTCAAAGATGTAGCATATCACCTCTGAATGCTTAAAATAGCCTTATTTTCCTCCTGACTGTAATGGACCAGAAAACCCTATGAAACTTGATGTTAGAGTTAAAAACCTTCATACCAGCTCACAGAAATCAATTCTTTCAGAAGGATTTTTCTTGCGAATCCAATAGTGGCAACATTCCTGAAGAGCTCAAAGTCCGCAGTTGGCTGTTTGTGGGTTTGTGCTTGTGCTGCTGTATCCAAGACTGCCATCTCCTGGTCGCGCGCTCTGCAGGAGCAGAGACTTAGGAACACCGCGGCTTGGGAAGGGAGTGCAGTAGATGAAGGAAACCCTTAGGAACTCTGCTCTAGTGTGCTCTTATAGGCCAGGATCCGAGTGCTTAACTCATATTTCGTCTGTTTCCACCAGGAGAAACTACTTTTTTCCGTGGAAGTGTTTCTTTGCCTCAGCCCTCTTTATTTACTGGGGCGGGTTTTTTGTTCTAAATTCCAAACTTCTTTCCAGATTTTTCTATATCCAGAATCTCTTATTTTTTCTTAGGTCTATTCTACCAGCTTTTTTTTTTTTTT
>VWZW01007427.1:893127-905459 GCA_013397115.1 Edolisoma coerulescens
TTTTACTACCAACCTAAAATGTTCTCGTTTCATTCTTGCTCCTTTCCTTGTATGCTTATCACTAATTGCATTTCCTCTCCTCCAACCCTGCTCAGTGACTGCCTGAATGTCCTTGTCAAAGCATACCTCTCAGGCTACAAGTGCTACCTCTTGTTCTCACTTTGACATTGGTGGTTTTTACTATTGCACCTGTTAGACAGATGAGTATTTAATTGCTTTGGTATGCATTATGAAGTTTTCTCATGCCCATTAGCTTCATATAGGTAAGTGAATGATAAGACCCAGTCCTTGAGTATTGACCTAACCTCCAACATATCAATACATAAGATGTTATCTCTCGGGAAACTAGGATGAATAGCTCTAAGGATGCGCTTCCACCCTTTTATTCCTTTCATATCAGGTTTAGACTTACAGTTTTATGCCCTCCTCTTTCTAGTCATTTGTTTCCATCCTGGCCACTCTGCCAAAACTGCCCCTCAGTTGTTTCAGTCCAACTCGTGTTCCCATGGTCTTGGTGTGGAAGAGCCTGAGCTTCAAGAATTCCTGCATCTCCCCCTGATGGCCATTGTCTGCCCTTGCTTGACTTCTCCAGCTTGCATCCCTTTTGTTCTGAGAGGAATGACTACAACAGTAGTCACTGACCCCACTCCGTAATCTGGAATAAGGTTGTGTTTCATGCCAGCTTTACTCCACACAAGAAAGGGAAGAGGAGGAAGAAAGAGCAGAGGCTTTACTGAAGAAGGGCTAAGGAGCCTGGGGATAGGAAAAAGGATGGAGTGATGGATAGGAAATTTGAGATGGGGCATAATATTTTGCCCCCTCCCCCCCTTTCAATCCCCATTTATTATGCTTGTAACATATTAACTGAGTGTACTTTTCCACCTAAGTCTTGTGCCCATTCAAATTGAAGCTTAGGAGTGGAAGCATAGTCTATCATTACTTCATTTGGTGTCCAGAGGGCCAGAAAACAGAGGACTTATTCCATAAATTTATACAGGTCAGGAAACATGTTAGAAAGAATCTGCAAAGATTTTGTTATCTATATAAAATACACATCTAGGTGACTCCCTGTGTGTTTCTTGGGCCATGTAAAGGAATAAGCACCCACTAAGATAGGGATTTCGAGCCAAAATAATTCAGTAATCCATCAGTTGTTTGTATCATACCAATTTCCTACAGCTGACTGCATACAAGAAGGGCTTAGGCAGATTGAATGAAAGATGCATTGGTGCAGGTGCCATATATACAGACTGGCCATCTCCCTTACAAAACTCTTGTGCAGTGTAAGCTGTAGCTTTGATTTGCTACAGAAAAAGAAACTTGTCAAATATTTGCTCTCTGAGAAGAAAAATTGTCTTCAGTTATCAGGCTGGTGAGGCAGATATCATTTGGAGTGTTACCCTGATACAATTAAAGAGCATCTAGCTAAGAAAAATTTCAAAATACTGTATAGAGGCTGTCTCCAGTGTGTTGTAACTTCATGGTTATAGCAGATCACAGCAGCTGTTGGTGCTGCCTTACTCCCTTGGGTGACTCTGTGTTCATAATTTGGTTCTATGCCCACAGCCCTAAGTGGTATACCGAATAAATTACAACAGTTCCTTTTTGAGAGAGTTGTATGTCTTCACTGCAAGTTACTGTTGAACAGATATAGCATATCTCTTCTTAGATACTTCAACTTTATTCTGATAAACTGCACAGTCTAAAAAACAACAACAAAAAAGTTTTTGAAAGGTTTAGAGATCATTTCTATTCCTTTGCTTCCCTTAAACTAGAATAGGTTTTCACAGAGGATTGGAATTAGGATTGGGGTGACATTGAAAGACAGGTACATTTGAAACACAGTAAGTTAAACTCTTCAAGGTATTTCACTGGGATAAAAGTCTCCTCATTGGTTATCATCCCCTAAACTCTTTTAAAAAACAGTGGGTTTATCTTGTGCTACCAAACACATGGCAACTAACACAAAGTAAAAGCCTGATAAGAAGGGTAAGGCAAATACATATATACAGCATGTCAATAGATGAAAATCAGTGATATCCCTTTAGCTATGTGCTATTTTAAAAATTTAGCTGATTTGTCTTTGTGATATGATTTTCCATTTTAATATGTTTGTTGTCTAACACACAAATAAAAAGGAACAGCCCATCTTTTTATCTGGTGAACTGCACTCAAATTAAATGAAGCTAAGCAGTAGGTATTGTCTTTATCTTTGGTGTCTAAGAAGTATTTTTATTTTATGTGAAAACCATTACATTGCCAAAGCTTAATTCTTTGGGAACTCATGCCAAGACAATGGAAAGTCTTCTTTATTTTAAGCTTTGCTTCTTAGCATTGTCAACTAGTATAACCATTTTACATTGTTCCTACATGTCAAGTCGTTTTTTTTTTAAACTCAGATAGTGAAGAGCAGATTTAAATTTGATATTTGTTCAAGGTTGGAATTTTTTAGTGTTTCATTTGTTTCTGTTCTTTTTCTTCTGGTTTTTGGGGTGGTTTTTTTAATATTCATTTATTGGATTATACTGGTTTAAATAGGATTTTTTTTTGCGTTATATTTTGCATGACAAGATAAAACAAATAGAAGCAATATGCAAACTGACTGTTTTTCTCCTAGAAAGAGGGAGCATTTATTACCAAAATAGCCAGACTGAGGTTGAATGCATCAGCTTCCAAATCCTGTCTTGATTGGAATGAACGACCCCATGCACATACACTTAAAAAGCAAAAATGAATAATGGTGGAAATACATTAGTGTGCAATTGACATGGGTACCCAAGAACTGTAAAAGAAGTAAACTGAATTAGTTGAATTCCTGTAGTTGGTATTTAAGAAGGTGCTTTAAATATACATATAGATGCCCTTTTTTTGCAGTTGTGCTTTATATATAAACATACATTTTCATACATACATTTTTAAGCATGTTCATATAGTGTTCAAGTCTGTATGTATGCCTGTGTTTATGTATCTATACATGTAGATCCACACATTTTTGCACTGTGTATCTATATTTTTTTACATATATATATATATATAAAAATAATGCATATATTTTAAAAAGTATATATGTATCTGAGAGGTGTATATTTTGTAGAGTTTGAATTCCAGGTTACATCCTGGTTATTTTTCCAAGCCATCATTATAAAAAGACTAGAATATTCTTAACCTTCTGTGAACAGAAAATAGCAAAGAACAAGCCCTTTACATTAAATCTCCCATATGCATCTTCAGTTAGCATAATAGCTATGTGGTGGTTTATTCCAGGTAGCCAAAAGCTTGGCCCAGTTAAAATTAATTGGGAAATTTTGTATCTGTAACCAACAGGCAAAAAATGATCCACATTTAGACAGATTCTTATGCCTGCTAGCTGCTTGCTCTAGTGGTTTCCACACCTAGGGCACACAACATTGCATTTGAATACTTGTGTTTAGTTCCACACAAGTTATGTTCCATGTGGTTAAATACATGATATTGTATTAGCATGAATAGAAAGGAATTGATTCAGTGCTAAGTATCCCTGTAGAATATTTACTTCTTGGTATTTCTCTTTGTTATGCAAAGCATTTTAGTCTGTGAGTCATGCTATGGTATACAGTCTTATTTGCATTTCTAGTTGTAGGTATTTCCTACAGCCGCAGGTACCATGTAGTAGAAAAGTGAGAGGGAACTACCAGTAGCTGGTTATTGTCTCGTGTGAGATCTTTGCTTTGTATTTTGCAGCAGCATCTTGACATTATATTCTAAAATGAATCCTTACAGTCTTTTTTTCTGATCTGAGCTGTATTTCATGCTTTCTTTCCCCAAAGGGTGCCAGCTCTGATCCTTATGTGCAGTATCTGCTTTATCCGCAGCTGAATCACCTTGATTTTCAGTCTAACTGCTCCTTAACTGATTCATAAGCTGTTTTTCACAACTGCTTACAGAGCCTAGCCTTTCGTTGTGCAAAAGCTCTTCATCACTTCGGTAATTTCTTCTGAGCCTACAAATAGATTTATGTGAACCTGAAGAACTACAAGAACATGTGAACTAACTGTATAGTATCTATTCCACATGCGTGTTGCTTGTAATTCTGACAGTGCAATAATTCTCTACTGAAGTTAAAGAACAATACCAGAAGTAGTATTTTTGAAGACTTCAACAATATTTCATTTCTTTTCCCTTAAACACTTGTCAAATTAATATAATTCCTGCTTCAGACCTAAGATCAACTGCCTTAAGATGGCTTTCACTGCTAGTGAAGCAAATGCTGAAAAGCTAGAGGACTTTGTAATTGCTATTATGTTTCTGCCCATGGGGCAGGCTGGTGGGTGTCCGGTAATTTAGTTGAATACAGTTCTTTTGTTCTGTCTGATCCATACCACAGTAGCAAAAATGGACATAGTGAAGAATTTCTTCATGAAAAGCGTTGTTAAGCATTGGAAGGGGCTGTCCAGGGAGGTGGTGGAGTCACCATCCCTGGAGATGTTCAAGAAGCAGCTGGACATGACACTTTGTGCTGTGCTGCAGTTGACAAGGCAGTGATTGGTCAAAGATTGCACTCAATGAGCCTAGAGGTCCTTTCCAACCTAAATGATTCTGTGATAGAATCAGGCCAGTGGAATCAGCTCAACGGGATCAGATACAGTAAATACTGTCCTGTATACCCTTGAGGGTTCGGAGACTTGCTGATGACTACCGCCATACTTGTCATACATTTGTGCAGTCTTCTTCTGGAAATACGAGAATCTGCTTGTACCTTTCTAAGCAGGCTGAACAAGGGAACTCTAAACAACAGCAATATTCTTTACAAAACATGCTGCATTATCCCACAAAATGGTAGATACGGGGAAAAAACACACCTACCTTAAAACAAGAATATGGAGTAAACTGCCAGCTGGGCAGCCTGGAAGAGACACCAAAATGGAATACTGACAGGTTACTGTCATAAGTTGATGATGGCATCAAAAGGAAGCGAGTTGATGGAGCAAGGCCCAGGCTTTAGGATCTGGGTATTGGAATTCACTTCTTGTCATAGTCACTGAACTGATGTACAGTCTTCTGGCTTACAACCCTAACTAGGTAGGTAGTCTTGTAACACGGCTCACTACGTATGTATTTCTACTACGTCGGAGTTACGGATATTAAAGTCTGAGATCTAGGAAAATGAATATATGGAATAAAGTTACCAAGATATAATATACCAGTATAAAAATACCAACATACAAGATATACTATCTGCCAAAGATTTGATTTCATCCGTATTTCATACAAAATACTTAAGTGACAAACCCATTAAGATACATTTAGATATTTATATCTCTAAACATTTTGGAGAACCCAAATAAACATATATCATCATTATCTCATATTATTTCAGGCAGCAGACTTCACAGGAAAACAAGCACTGAAGCAGATTAAAGAAAAGGGGCTCAAACGACGACTAGTATATCTCACCCTGGAAACAGATAATGTTGATCCAGAGGGAAACGAAAGTGTGTGGCATAATGGCAAGGCAAGGACTATAGTTCATGTTACAAAAAATCGGTCTTAATTCTCCATGAACGGAATCTTTGTGTTTCAAGTGTGAATGCGTTATTTCTATTTTATTGGCATAGAACTATTTGAAGCTATGATAACCACTCTAATCTTCAAGCAAGAAGTAAAGACTAACTAAATACTTACAGAGAAGATGTGAAATGCTATCAAGTCATTGAAACTAGGGTTGGAACAGAGACAAAGTATTGTCATCCATTCTCTTCTTCTGCATGTTAACCATTGTCCTAAGAACACTTCTGCTACTCACTTAAAATAAATGAAACAACAGCAAAGTTTGGGGCTCCACACTTCAGGACAGATTATGTGTTGAAATACTCACTAGCAGTTATATTGTTATAGATAATAAACATATGCATGTGTATTGTATATGTTCCAGTGAAAACTGAACTGAACATAATAAGAATAGGCTATTTTTTCAAGGAGCAAAATCTTCCCAGTTTCAGGTGGCGTTACTCTCTGTTGAGAATATTATGAACTGCACAACCCACTTGAAACTTGCTTGATGTCTGAAGTGTATAAACCAATATGTGAGATGTCTAGTTGTTTGGGTTGTTGGTTGGGGGTTTTTTTAAGAAAATCTCACTGCATCTTGAAAATAAATACAATTGGTTTTGGTTTTTTTTCAGGTTATTGGCAATACCACATCTGGATGTTTCAGTTATGGAGCTCAGCAGAGTCTAGCTTTTGCATATGTTCCCATGGAACTCAGCAAAGTTGGACAGAAATTGGAAGTTGAACTTTTAGGTAAAAATTATCCAGCAATCATTACACAAGAGCCACTGGTGCTGACTGAACCAACAAGAATGCGCCTTCAGAGAAAGGGTGAAAGTCCCAAAATATAAAGACAGATGAGGATACAGCAAACTGTGCAGTAGGAAATGGTACCATTAGTATGCATAAAATTACAAGAATTAAACTACTCAGATTTGCTAATTACTAAATACAAGATCTTCAATGCCCTACATGAGTGAGAAATTCAACGGCATTTCTTCCTACTTCCTTTATGCGCTGTTCACATTAGAGAGCTGAGAAGAGCTGATGAGCCACTGTGTGTTCTGTTTCCCAGTAGCAAGCACTTGTGAGCAGAAAGTGGCAGGGAATGAGTACATCATTGATTCAGCTTGCTCCCACATTGGCTGTCAGATCCACATTAATCCGTACGAGAAAGGTGCTCTTGATACTGTCCAACAGCAAATTCCTCCCCCTCCCTCATACTAACAGTTCCTCCTTTGCCTGCCCTCAAGGTAAAGTAGCTTATCCTGGCTACTTTACAACATGAATAGCAAACTTACCATAAAATCATATCACTAGTTCTACACAGAATGCTTCATAAAGAATTGAAAGACATCCCATCAACCATTAAAATAATAAAGGCAATATTAAAGGCAAACTGAATTCCTGACATTTTTTCTCTGTGTGTCAGCCTGGCAGAAATTCTCATAGAGGACCACAATCTAGTTCTTCTCAATGAAACAGTTGTAGGAAGCCCATTCTTCACTATATTACATAAATCCTCTGGCAGATTACATGTAATATCCTACAACAAACAGTATGTTATTGTTCAATTTCTGAACAAAGTTTAAGTTACAGATTTACTGTATTAAACCTGATGCGCTAGACTGGCGCCAAAGATGGTCACTTTTTCTTTACTGTTAATTACAGATTGAAGCAACAGTAACACCCATATATTATTACACAGAAATAGTAACAATCAACAAAATATAATTATTTCACAGCAAGGAGCTTTATTGAGTGTTAAATATTCAATAACCCAAGTAAGCAGGATTGGGATAGTGTGTATAATAGGAACACACTAAATTAATAAAACACTCTTCTGGAATTCAATAATATGCTCAACAATTCTTTTGAATAACAACATAAAAATTTCCAACTTGGTAATGCTCTCCTTTAGGCTACAGATAAATGTTTTCAAAGTATGTATGAATCATGTCCAAAATGTACTTTCTTCGAGGGAGTTGGTACCTCTAAATCTTCAGCAAAGAAGCAAATGTATAAATAGTATTTACCAGGAGAAACATAATTTGAGTAATGAACACTCACTTCTGATAAAGTAAGCTGACATTACATTGTGCTGTTTCAATTATCTTTTACAAAGCAGGTCAAAGTTAAATACATGAGCTTTGCCAGTTTGCGTGTAGAACTATCTTGAATGAAAAATCCGTTCAGAAATTATTCTCTGTTATACTTTTATGACTGATTCAGTTCTATTTTGCTGAACCATCAGAATGTTACTTTTTCTAAAGATAGCATTATTTGAAATGAAGCACTTCACCACTGTGACTCTGCGGGCATTTAAGAAATCTGAAGTACAACACAATGCGATATGGTTCTATTTAGACTATGGAGAAAAAGAGCAATGCTTAGGAACATAGTTTTGAATTTAAGTATTTCCCAAGATTATGCAAATTCACTAGACACCACATCCTGGAGTGCAGTGTAACACTTACTCTGAGTCAGATTCACCTATACTTTCCTAATTAGCTTTGCTATGCCAGAAGTGTTCCAACAATGCCTCCATATCCCAGTCTGACAGAATCAGGTTTGTAACTCCTTTTCTGACTCAGAAGAAAGATTAATATGTCAACCAGGTCAATACAACTGCAGAAGGGACAGGCTTTCTGCAGCCTGAGCAAAGAGTAATGAATAGCAGATAAAATTCCTACAGCCAGGTGAACTCAGAAACTGTGCCCTCGGTGAGCTTGTTCTGCATTTCCAGCTGTAACCTCGCAACCCCTAATTTCTCCACGTAGCTGATGCAGACCTCTCTCATTTTACAGTGTCCTATTATACAGGCCTATACACTGATTTCTTTGTGGGTTTCCCACTGACAGCTCTTGTCACCCACATCTCACCAAAATCAAGCCTTGGCCGATTAGTGGAAGCTGTATGAGGAGTGGCTGAGGTCACAACTTCATCGTGAGGGACAGATGCTGATCTCTTCTCTGTGGTGACCAGTGACAGAACCCGAGGGAATGGCCTGAAGCCTAATTGGGGCAGGTTTAGGTTGGATGTTAGGAAAAGGTTCTTCACCCATAGGGTTTTTGGGCACTGGAGCAGGTTCCTCAGGGAAATGGTCATGGCACCAAATTTGTCAGAGTTCAAGGAGTGTTTGGACAATGCTTTCAGGCACAGTGTGATTCTTGGGGTTGTCCTGTGCAGGGCCAGGAGATGGACTCAATGAGCCTTGTGGGTCCTTTCCAATTCAGCATATTCCATGATTCTGAGTTTCATTTAACTTCAAGATTTAGATAAGCTGACAGTGTGTCATGACGTTTGTGGGACAAGGCAATAAAAAGTTTCTTTCCTGCAGCCAACTTACAAGACTAAAACAACTTCCTGGTCATCACTGACCACATATAAGGCAAATGGAGTATCTTTTACTTCTTAAGAATGTCTGTGCTTTCTCTTTAACAATGAATTCAGGAGCAGAGACATCAGAAGTGATTTAAGCAAGGATAGCAGAGAATTAGAAGTGCTGTAGCTGTGATAGCCATATTTGAAAGTGCTTCCTAGTTGACCTGGCTTCTTTTTTACTGCTCTGATACCCAAGTCAGCTTACTGAGTAATCATCAGAACAGCTCAACATTGCATTCTGCGCAGCACAGATAAATGAAACAATATCAAGACAAAGCTTTACAAATCATGCCCACATAGAGGTTCACTACATAAGTCAAAGTTTTAAGGCTATTTAAAAAAAAAAGTACATAAACCTGAAGAAATGAGGTGGGGGAAGTGTTCAGCAGCTGTGGTAGTTTCCTGTCACTTTCTTTTCTTTACAGATTGAGCTATGGTGTTGCCTAAACTTGTGCCAAGACTCAGCAAGAGGAAGTGAATGGGAGCAAGAATGTTTAAGTAGTACATCTGAGTTTTGAGAGGGCTTCTAACCAATCAAAAAGAAATAGCAGCGTAGAAAGACTGGCAGGGACTTCTTTAGAGTCTTTCTCAACTTCATTAGCTAACAGAGGAAACACATCTGCAATGAGGTGAAAAAGTTAGAGTTGGTCATCTAGAAAATTTTCTGAAATGCTCAGATCAGGATATGTAAAAGGTAGTTTTCTCTGACACATTTTTTTGTCATTTTCCTATATTTTTCCTTCTCCAGAGTTTTTGCACACCGGAGTAGATGTTACTCTTACAATTTGAATTTTTGTTCCAAGTTTCCATGTGCTATGGCAAAAAATGTCCAGTTCATGCTTTGTATGGCATGATAAATCCACACTGATACTGTAACCTAGTGTGTCACTCTAATGACTTTTTTAATCACTGATCCCCCAAAAAATCCAAATTATTCAACCCCGAATTCAGAAAAGATTAACTGAAACATGAGAGACTGAGCATAGACCATTTCCTGGATTTATTCTTTTGATTCAAGAGAATACTGTCTGAGAGAAATAGCTTTTTTCTGATTGGGATTCCAATTCCCTCAGCTAGTAATAAAATAAATTTAAAAAACCACCCAAAATACTAGAAAATATGACAGGCAGCAACACCCAGACAGTGACTGTGCAGTATTTGCAGAATATATTTAAGACGGTTCAATTTAATGTTTTAACTATGGTCAGGCAATGAGGTCATGCAGTTCTAGTGGAGTAGGATAACCAGTACATAACTCTTGACACTTCTTTACAAGGAAATATGAATTCAGCTACACTTGAACACTGTGATAACTTTGGAAATATGAAAGGTGAAATTAAAGAATTTATGAATTATAGAAATTATGAACTTTGTTTCATAATTTCTGGTTTCACCAGCACTGTGCAAATTTTTGAATAACTTATTTTGAGAGAACAAAAATGGTTTCTGTGAGAATGTGCTAGCATTTGAATGAAACTTTACCTGTAATAAGGACATGGAAGAAGTTAGAAAAATAAAACAGTTCAGTGAGGTATTTGAGACCGGTCATGGGATCTGAACTGGAAACAAGATAAATCAGAACTTTGCAGCTTTTGAACAGTTAGAATCACATTTCAAAAAAGAAAATACTACTCATAGCCATACCAGTTTGTCAGTGATCCTAGAATTTACTTCAGAGAAAACTCACTTTAGGACAGTAGTGCCTGTAGGCTGTAATACATTCTCATTGTAGGAAAAAAGCTGACATCACTCATCATAGCTGTTGTTTTCAAACCAGCAAGGGAATCTCTGGGATTTAAAAAAATGCAGCCTGCTAGCTTCATAGGCTTATCCACTAGACTTCATTCATACAAGCAGGAACTTTCTTTCTAGAGAGACTTGTCAGGAAATAGTCAGGAGTCTAGTATACTCAATATTTGACTTTCTAACCAAGAAAAACAACTTTTATTGTGGAGTGTTCTTTCACCCGTTACCAAATGGCTATATAAATTTGGGAATACACATATTTACCATTCCAGCTAAATGGGAAACATGGTTATTTGATCTTCCACTGGACACTGAAATTTATGTGTATTCCATAGATGAACAAAATTGACCAGAGTTCACAGCTATTTCTGTCCTTTCACTCTCTTAGATCTTACATCAAGATTGTAACTAAGGTAGTGGTTGTTTGCAATATTGCTTTAGACGATTACATGTTTTGAAGAAACAGCCCTGTTGACATTGCTGCTATTTCTGCTTCTGTGTTACTTCACTTCCTTCCCACACTGTAACAGTCACAAGCACCATCTTACAGCCAGACCTCGATCTAGGCTTCTCATCCGAAGGGACAAAATGGAGAGAAAAAAGCACTCGGTTGCTTATGATTTTGCAGGGGGTTGGGGGCTGAAAGGGGAGGGAAGACACACGGGTCTCTCTCTTGTTTGTGTGTGTGTGTGCGTGTGTGTGTGTGTGTGTTTGTGCGTGTGTGTGCTAGCAGCTGATACTGACAGGAGAGTTTCTCCAACAGGAATGATTGCTGTCTCGCTCAGCTCAGCTGCATCTTCAGTGATGGTGGAAATTGTTTTTCGCAGGCTGTCCTGCACATTGGCCAGCAGCAAGGCCATGCGCGTGTTGCAGCTGCCTCACTGTGCTCACACAGAGAATAAGCTCTGTAGGCAGTATTGAAGATGGATGAGCTGCTGTGGAGGCAGAAGTAACAGTCCAGTTTATTCTACCACAACGCACTCTGTTCTGTCCTCATAGTGTTGTATTGACTTCCTTGAAATCATAGATGACTTGAAACTTAAGCTTGCATATAGATCCCTGGTGCCCCTAGAAAAGGCTCCAGGGTATAAACCGGGTGTTTAACGTAGAAGAAAGACAAAATTAGAAGGGACCGCCAGCATCAGCGGGTGGTATACCTTGCCAACACCGGCAACACCATTACAACTTCTTTTTTAAACTGATACCAAAACCCATCGGCGTAAAGCTGCACCGCTCTCACCCTCGGCGCATGCTGCCACCGCCAACCCACGGGGAACACAGCCACATCCCAGCGCTCCCCTGCCCTTCCCTGGCCCCGCCCCGGCACCGCCCCCTTCGCTCGGCGGGCGGGGCCGCGGCTCCGGGGCGGTCCGTGCGGCCCAGTTCCTGCTGGCGGGGATGGCGCGGCGGGCGGGTGTGCTGTGGCCGTCCTTCAGCCGGCTGCTGTGCCTGTGCCTGCCGCTGTGCCTGGCGCGCCCGCCCGCCCCGCACCTCGTGCTGGTGCTGGCCGACGACCTGGGCTGGGGCGACGTGGGCTGGCACGGCTCTGCCATCCGCACGCCGCGGCTGGACGCGCTGGGGGCGGGCGGCGTGCGGCTGGAGCGCTACTACACCCAGCCGCTCTGCACGCCGTCCCGCAGCCAGCTCCTCTCGGGCCGCTACCAGGTAGGGCGGGC
>VWZW01007427.1:907104-991189 GCA_013397115.1 Edolisoma coerulescens
GCCTTGTTCAAAGAAAATGAGTAACTAGTAGGCCCTTTAGAAAAGGCCCTCCTTACTGCCTTGCCTAAGATCAGGGCTTATCTGTTTTAAAAGTCAATTCTCAGAGTTGCTGAAGCAATGCTTTGGAAGTTAATTGTGCAGCTTGCTACACTAGTGTGCTTAGTGGAGTCATAAAATGTGGTGTCATCTGCTCCAGGGGGTCTTGGAGGCTTTGTGCTTTGACACACACAGATTGCTAGAAACATTTAGTATATAAACGAGATATTTATACTTGTATACGTATGTTTGCAGGCCTAAGGTTTAGGGTAGTGCCTTTTTTTTTGTGGAGAAGACAGGGAAGTCAAAATTCTGCTGTGGTATCAGTAACTGAGGAGGTTCCTTACATCAAGCACGATATACTACTCGAAGTATTGTTGTAAGTCATGGTTTTGTAAAGAGATACAAAATTCACCACTTAGTAAGACTGGAAACTTAAGTAGAACTATTGAATGTCAGATCTAGGCAGTGTAAAGCTTGTGTCATCCCCATATCCAAATGCTTTTTATAGTGCCTATACTCATTTAAAGCATGCAAATAAATATATAAGTGTATATATATAATACCCATTTAGAAGAGTAATAGAAAAATAGTTTTCTTTTATCAGCCTTTCCTCCAGTGACTGTTCTCTGATACAGGCAAAAGCTTGGTAGCTTCACCTACCGTATGCATTTTTCCCCATTTCAATCCCATTTAAAATCTCTCCCTCCATGTTGAGATGTCCCTAGCCTTCAAACAGACCATAATGGTAATTCTTTAGAATTAGATTTCTAGCTAAAAGTGTAAAAGGCTTTGGGGTTGTTTGTTTTGGGGTTGGTTTGTTTTGGGGCTTTTTTGAATTGTGCTTGATTTGTGCCTGGGAAGATGTTAACTCTTGCAGTGCTATTTTCTTGTTTTCCTCCATGCAACCCCTGCTCTCTACCTGCAGCTTCCTCATCATCTCCAGTGCTACATCAGTAAAATGAAGAACCCCTAAAACTAATGCTAACCTCTGATGCATCTGTGCTTCTTTTTGGGCCTGCTTATAAATTAACCTGTGGGGTGCATTGTAAGTGATCTCTGATGCTTCTTTTCTCTGCTAGATCCACACAGGCTTACAACACCAGATAATTTGGCCATGCCAGCCCAGCTGTTTGCCACTGGATGAGAAACTGCTCCCAGAGCTACTTCAAGAGGCAGGATATGTTACTCACATGGTGGGGAAGTGGCATTTAGGGATGTACAGAAAAGATTGCCTTCCAACTCGCAGAGGATTTGACACTTATTTTGGTAATGGTTTGATTTAACGTGGGCAATAAATGCAGTGTTAAAAAGGATGAGAAACTGCCTCATCCTTGTAAGAACAGCAGATTTACTGTTAGTTTATAAGCAAAGCCATACCTAGGTATGCATATTTCTGAAGTATCACTGCTTAAAAAATGATAATGCCTTAAAGGTATGCTCAAGCTTTACAACTTACTGGAGAAAGTATTGGAATTACTATGTGGCTCCAAGTAAGGTATTTCTCTCTTACCATCTTCCCTCACCCCTTCCTCCTTCTCAGACTTAACTTTATTCCAGATTCTCTGTCTCCTACCTACAGCAGCACAGGGGAATAGGGAATGGGGGTTACAGCCAGTTTGTGTAGCTTTGGTTTTCCAGAGCTGATAACGAGATGGTGTGAAAGCCTCTATAAAGTAGTATCCAAAAACTCACAAGTTAGGAAGTCAAACTCTCAGACTAAACAATAGATTGTCTAAGTGTGAGTGCATTACTTGCAGAGCAACTTGTAGCTACTCACTGTTTATTGTTCCTTGTGTGTTTTGGGCTCCTGTCCCAGTGTCGATTCCACATTTAGTAGTTTTGCACAAGTGTCACAGATGTTATGTGACTAGGCTGTCTGCTGTACATCTCATTCTGCACAGCACTGAGCTCAAAGAGGTCAATCTCCACTTGGTTGTTTTTAAGGCAATTTCCTTGAATGATGAATTTCAAAACAGTTCATTTCAATGCAGAAGTCTGTGTTGCTCTTGTCTAATCTCAGGCTTAAATGAAGAGAGTGACTGTGTTACGTGTGTGATTTTTACGAACTATGTTGGTCCAAATGTTAGGTGGGAAAAACTGTTCCCTTAGGTAGTTTATCTCTTTTCATTCTTCAAGGAGCTGAGGGCCATGGTTTCCCAACTGAATTAAGCTAATATATGTGGATTGGAATATAACAGATCATTGCTTAAACATTTGTGCTTCATCCCATCCCTTCACAGGAGCTTGGGATCTTTTTGATGGCATAGGGGTAGATAGGCTGCTGTTCCTTGTGAAATCTCACCCTGGGACTGAGCAGGCTCTTAATGCAGGAGCCTGAGGACAGGCTGGCTCTGAGTATGGTTGTTGGGTGGCCAATGTGACATTATTTTTCAGAGGATGTAGCAGTTTAATATCTTACAATGTTCATCTGATTCCAGTAGGCATCGATTATGATTAGGGGAATTTGATTCTATGGCACACTTGATGCAGAGTCTCCCCCAGTGGGCATTCAAAATGGAAAAAATGCAATGTGTGCCTCTGAGTATGTTGATGTAAGCAGTCTCCACATAAAACCACTTCGTCTTTTGAAAGAATACCCATTTTTTCCTCCTAAAAATAAAGTAGACATTTATATTGTATTTAAGACAACTTCATTCTTGTACGTTTGTTTTTGCAGAAATAAATAGCTGAAGCTACTGAATGAAAGTTCAAGTGAAGTGATTGGATTTTTGTCCCAAGTTTTTGTTTGCAGAACATAAGACTGTATTTTTTTCAGATTAATCTGTTTTTTCAGGATATTGGGGAAAAATTTTCAAATCTAATTTCAAGTGTAATTTTTGAGATTCAAGTGATTTGGAAAAATTTTATTTGTGGTTGCTAAAACACAAGGGCTCTCAGTGCTTAACAGGCTAGCCCTGCATAGGGACCAAATCTACACATGTAGAATTTTTGCTTAATTCCTTTTGGGTATCTCTAAATGATAATGTCTTTTCTTCACCAGCTGGTGTCAGCAGTGGATCAGGAATTACATTACAGCAGACATGATGATTCATACTTGGGTGTTTATGAATAAATGAATTTTAAAAAATCCAAACTTTCTAATAGAGATGGAAGTTTTACATCAAAATACAAACATAGAAAATCACACCACCAAAAATGAAGCTAGTACACGGCTAGATCACTCCCTTTGCTCTCAGTGCATTAGTTTAATGCTAATGGATATCAAAGTCATTGAACTGCTTTCAAAATGTTTAATTTCTTTTGAAATTACTACTTGGCATTAGCAGTGGAAAGCCTGTGAGGTATTAAATGTGGAGCTACTTAGACCTGTCAGGGATGTCACTGTAGGTGGTCCAGGGTTGAATTTTAGCTCAAAACCACTAGTGTTTTCATATTTATATTTGACTTCTTTTCTCCTCCTAATGCATGTGTTTATGTGACACGATGTTGGCCTGCTCATTTGACATCTTTTCCTGTTCTAGGCTATCTCCTGGGCAGTGAGGATTATTATACTCATGACCGCTGTGTCCTCATCAAAGCAAAGAATGTGACGCGCTGTGCTCTGGACTTTCGAGATGGAGAAGAAGTTGCAACTGGATTTAAAAATGTGTACTCCACAAATTTATTCACAGAAAGAGCTATAGATCTTATAGCCAATCACAAAACTGAGAAGGTACAGTCAACAGCTGCTACTCTGATAACTTCAACATTAAAGAATATTTTAAAAAATGTTAATGAAATATTAATAGAGCTGTGTTTAGGCTGTAATTTGGAGCTATTCAATAGGTGCATAGAGCTAAATGTGAGAAGTAGCACTGGTAGAACTTGTCTTGTCTGCTGCCAAAATCAGCTTTGTCTGCATGGTCCTGGCCTGCTACCCTTCTCCATTTCTTTTGTTATAATACAATTAATACATTTTTAGAAATGGTTTAGCAAGTAGTTTGCACTTCTTAGAAGGGAAGTTTAAGGGGAGAAGTTTAATAGAAAGAAATTGTTAACAGCTGTGTTATGGAGAAAAGATACACCTGATGTTTTTCCACAGCTTTTCAAAGTAATTTTTCAAAGCTTTCTTAGTTTATGTGAAGGGATTAGAAGATGTAGAAGTTGTAGAAGAAATCAAAACACATTACCTTCTCTGTTGATAAATCAGGTCTGCTTTTGCTGCAGTAACTTCTGCACTTAGTACTTTATGTTTAACTAATTTCCATTCTGTCACTTCCACCCCAGCCCCTCTTTCTCTATCTCGCCTTTCAGTCTGTGCATGAACCTCTTGAGGTCCCTGAAGAATACATGAAACCATATTCTTCCATAAAAGATGTAAAGAGGCGCCATTATGCAGGAATGGTGACTCTTATGGATGAAGCAGTAGGAAATCTTACTGATGCTCTGAAAACATATGGTCTTTGGGACAACACAGTTTTTGTTTTCTCTACTGGTAAGTTCCTTTAAATATTCTTTCAGTAATAACTTTGCTGCAGTGTCTTACAATCTGACTCCAGAGACATCTGGCCCCTCTGTCTCTCCTCCGGATATTTTCTAACTGTAGAAGAGTGATGAAAGTTGAGCCGGACTTTGAGTGAAACAGTGATTTCTCTCCCTGCTCTTAGGGCTTTCTCGATCTTGACAAAAACAGCTCTGAAGTAGTGTCTGTGCAAGTGGGGGATGCTCCTGGTGGAGTAAAAACACCTTTGTAAAATCTGAAGAGGGCAGTGGAGTTAGAAACATCTTACTTGACACTGCAGTTACTGAGGATCTGTCAGAATTGAATCCTTACTGAGAGCTGTCTACAAATTTATTTGTTCTGAAGCTGTCTGCCAGTCTGTGAATTGCCATGTGTTGCATGAAGCACAAACAGCCAGACAGCAAGCAGTTTGAAGCCAAAACTCCTTCTTTCCCTTACTTTAAGGTGACATTTAATTTTTGTCTTTCTTGAAATATTTCACTGGCCTCTTACTCCCATGAAACAAAGGTCTGTTTATAAAACAGCTGAAAATATGATGAGCAGTCTAGTCAGCCAAATTACAGTCTAAGTTTTTGTATGTACAGGCACATGATCTGGTTTCTAGGTTATTAAGAGTAATGCAAATAATATATTGCAAAGCAGTCTCCTTTGTTTCCAAATTAAGAATGAAACAGAACCTTTTTGAAATACAGCTGCTTGGCTGGGCTTCAGGAACATATTTGCTCTTGTTTGGTTGGATGTGGGAAGTAGCCTTTCAATGCATACAGTTGTTCTTTTGTTCACACTGCACGTATTAGGGCAGTCAAAATGGCAAATTCATTTTCTGTGAACACTTCAAAAACCAACAAAAACAACTAAAACAAACAGACAAACAAAACGAAAAAAAAAGAACCAACCAAAGTTTGATGAAAATGCACTGATACGTTTTGAGTTTAGCAGCTGCTTCCTATAGCACTCGGAATCTTGGAATTTCATTTTGAGTCCAGACCTGTTTGCCTTATGTGTGTCCAGGTTTTGGCTCTAGCAGGATTCGATAACTCTTCTGTGCCTGTTTCTGTTTGCAGTGTTTTTATATTTAGAACTGAAAGTAAGCAAAGACGTATGGGAAATGATACCAGTATTTGTTCCATGTGGAAAAATCCAGTCTTTGTTGATGGGGTCTTGGTGGAGTTATTTCAGTAACGTTTGTTCAGTACATTGTGGAATAGAACTAAATACATCTGAGCTAGAATTACAAGGTGTGAGTGAATTAAAAAGACAAATTTGTTTTGTTCATTTATGAAGCATTTATTTTTCTGAACAGTGACAGTCTACCCTGTTTTTTTACAGTGATTATTTTACAATCAGTTGCAGGTATGTTTCAACAAGAGTCAATCAGGAGAATCAAGTGTCTGCCATATCTAATGGGACTTATTTTGAGTTAATTGACAGTCTAAACTTCCATGAGTTAAATTTAATAATACTAAAATGAATAGAAATTGGACCTAGATCAGGCAGGATAGGGCCAGTGGTTTGGATTTTTTCAGTGTTCTCTCTTTACTTCACACAATTATTCTTTACAGGCATAAAACATTGCATGCAATAAGGACCCGCTTTCAAAAACCAAATCTTGTAACCGTAAAAAGACCAAAAAAGGGGAAAAAGTATCAAATTATTCAGTTTTTCTATATTTTGCTTAGTGCTTTTGCTGGTGGTGTGTTTCAGAATGGACATTAGAGCATGGTTTAAAAGAAGCACATGAGGGTCTTCAGTTGAGCATCTCGTGCAGAGAGCTGTGCTGTGTGAGATTTCCCTGCCCAGCTTTCAAGTCCTTTGGAACTGGGAGTCCTGATGTGCACTGGCAGCTACAATATGAGCATATGACTATAGTATGATTTACCTTCAGCTCTCGAGGACGTGTCTGCTTGAAGAAGTCCCTCTCCCTGCCCCAAGTGCTGTTCTGGCACTGGGAGACCCTCTTTTTGCTTGATGGGACACAGCAGGGGACACACGCTTTTCTTTATGATCAGGAACTCTGTCCAAGAAAGTCCTTCCCATTTTGTGGGATTAAGAATCAATTTAAGGATTCAATGAAGACTGCAAGGGAGAATCTGGGGAATGATAAAGTTTATCCATAACTTTAATGAGCAATGTTAATGACACAAAATCGTCATACTTGCCTAGAGGTGGAAAATGCACCAGCATTTGGGGCTGCTGGTGGCCGAGAGGCTGGACATGACCCAGCCATGGGCACTCCCAGCCCAGAGGGCCAAACGTGTCCTGGGCTGCATCCAAAGCAGCGCGGCCAGCAGGGCCAGGGAGGGGATTCTGCCCCTCTGCTCTGCTCTGGTGAGACCCCACCTGCAGTGCTGCATCCAGCTCTGGGGTCCCCAGCATGGGAATGGCATGGGCCTGTTGGACTGAGTCCAGGGCAGGGCCACAGAAATTATCAGAGGGCTGGAGCACCTTACTGCAGCCCTTCAGTACCTAAAGTAGGCTTATAAAAAAGATGAGGACAGAGTTTTTAGCAGGACCTGTTGTGATAGGACAAGGAGTGATAGTTTTAAACTGAAGTAGGATAGATTCAGACTAGATATAAGGAAGACATTTTTCATAACGAGGCTGGTGAAACACTGGGACAGGTTTCCCAGAGAGGTGGTGGATGTCCCATCTGTGGAAACATTCAAGGTCAGTTTGGATGGGGCACTAAATAATCTGATCTAGTCGAAGAAGTCTGTGCTCATTGTTGGGGGGTTGGTCTAGATGACTTTTAAAGGTCCTTTCAAACCCAAACCCTTCTATGAGAAAAGTTTTGTTAGCTGTGTGGTTTGATAAAGGTGTTGTTGAAAGTCTGTAGAGGAAAAAGAAGGCCCTACTTTTATGGTACATTTTACTAGATTCATTACTATTTCCTTTTTAGTTGCAGCCAAAATTCACGCTTCCATGTTTGCATCTCTCTGTGCTTTTAAGGTCCCGCCCAAAGAATAATTTACAGGTGGTCATTTAATATTTTGTGCTATAGCAAGTAGCATTGCATCAAACATAGTCTTCTGACTACTTCACTGTGAAGTGTTGACCTCAAACTGTAGATCTCTTTTTAGTAGGTACAAATTTTAAAACTGTAGAATATGGTATTATCTTTGATCTTGTGGTAGGTTTTTTTTTTTTTATTATACTCTTTCATGTTTCTTCCTATTTGTTATGGCTCAAGAGGGATTGCTTTGAAAACATGCCAGTTGACAAATGGAAATACTGCACATTTTGAAAGAGTCTTGTGAAATTTGTAGAAGAACTTCAATTCCTCTTTAAAGTGGTCTGATAGAGATACCAGGATGAAAATGTAACTTCATTATGTTTGGTCATTAGCAAAGTCTGACTCCATCAGTATGTCCTGTAAATCAACCCGCTGCTGTCTTTTTGAACAGTTAAGCAGGCTATTTCTACAAGTAAATAAGAAAAAGGTGAGCAGGTTCAATGGGATGTGGTATATCGAGTAGTAGCTTGAAAAGTCTTGACTGGTTTGATATGAAATAGAATTTGCTTTTATGGAGCACTTTTTATACTGCAGATACAAGTAAGTCTGTTCTGGCAAGATCATTGATGAAAATTAAATCATTGCTTGTTTAAGCAAAACAGATGAAAATGGACGCAGCAGTGGTAGGTGCTTGTGGCCTTTTATCCACTTGAAATCAAAGAGAATGAGAGATAGGGTGTATTTTTCTTTTTAGCAATCACTGTCCCTGAAGAGGGCCTCAATTTAAAATGAAGGTCATAAAAAGCATTAAAATGGTACAAATTTGCTTCAAAACTATTAACACCAGTGTAGAGTCCAAATTTTGCTTCAAATACAGAACTGTGATTTGAGGTAAGAAGTGGGGATTTGCTCTGAATATGATGTGATTATCGTTTTTGCGAGGTATTACAAGAAATTTTGATGTAAACTTGCCAACATTAAAGCAAAGGAAAATGACCCCTAATTTCAGCTCCATATTAAAGCTGCCATTCTTTGCTTTATGTAACTTCCAGCTTTTTATTATACTAAAACACTGTGGAGCAACACTCCTTCCAGTATTTCTCACAGTTTTAAAATGTGGATTAGCACTGTAGTGCCCTGTAGTTGCCATAAGAGGGCTTTGAAAAACGCGTGGAACTTTTCAAGCCTTGGTTTACATTGCTAACAGGAAACCACATAAATCCTTTCCATAATGGAGCATGTGACAGTGATGACTGTTTTCACTCCAAAAGATGGTCTTTTTTTCATTGCAGAATTACGATTAATAAGAGCACAGATTGTTTTGGACATACTGATGTTTATACAGTCTCTATCATACCCCTAGTTATTTTTTCCCTAAAATTTCGTATTACCTTTTTTTTTTTTTTGCATTCCAGCCAGCGTATTGTGGCTTTTGGCTAATGAAATACTGGGATTTCTTTTTTCCCATTTCCAGTGCCTTCTTTGAGACTGTGCATCTGACTTTCTCTGATTCCTTAAAGGCATTTTTTAATCTTCTTGATATCTTTGTTCATGAATGAGCTCCTGCTCCTTCACTTTTGCTTATAAGGGACTTCAGAGAGCCTTCTGATTGCAGATTGGCCAAGCCAACTGAAGGACAGATTGACTAGAGCAGTTATTCTCTGTCTGTGATGTCAGAGTGCTAATTTTGAAGGTTGTTCTCTCAGATTTTTTTTATTACAGACCTAAAGAGCTGTTTTAATTGGTCTTTCAGAGGTTTCTGAGAGGTTTGGTGTGTTGCCAATGAGGGAGATGTCTGGACATCTGTTGCCTGAGCATCTGCTGCTTCCTAAGAGGAAGTAAGCACAGGTGCCTTGGCTGCAAGCACCTTTAATCACACTAGTTTTTTGACTTTATCTGTTCTCAAATGTTATTTTTCTGTTTCTTGTTTATTTAATCTTGTTTTTATACAGGCGAAAATTCTGACAGATCACTGTACTTGCATAGTTTAGAATTGTTACATGTCAATGACAGTGAAAGGTGCGAGTGGTTGGTGTTTTGTACTCCAGTGCTGGCTTTTATTTTTTTTTTTTCAGGTTTTTTCCATGTTAAAGTGTGGGTGATAAAATTAATTTTTTTAGAAATTAAAAAATACCTTCCCTGTCATATGATGCAGATAATAATAATGAGACTATATTTTTAAGAATATATTATCAAAGGTGGAAATGTTATAGTGGGAGTGGATTTAAAATCAGTACTGAAAGATGTTGATAGTCAATATATTGACTCCCTCTCTCCCATTTTAAAATCATATGAAAAGTCAGAATGTTTTGTAGGAAATGTTTATTTATCTTCCCTTCCATCTAGCATTAATCCCTCCTCACCCACCCAGCTTTTTCCATGCAAAACCTAGCACTCCAAAGCCAAGTTCCTGAACAGAGAGTGACCTTGTGCCAGAGGCATTTGCTTCTTTTTTGTCTTCATGTTTAAAAACTTCATCATAAGTTGAATCTTGAAATTTTTTTCCTGTTTTTAACAAATGCCAGTGCTTGATGTGAAGTTCATTTGTAAATGAAACTTGGAAGTGAATTTTGCCCAGAATTTTGCAAGCTGGCCAGTTTTGTGTAAAGCTTTAAGCATGTTAATAGCTTTGCTAGTAATTTTTTTCTCAGAATGAGATGATTGCTGTAAACAGCTCATTTTGTGTATTAACAATAATATTTAATAATCTCTCACAGCTCCCAAAAGGTTGCCTTAAACTATGATTACTATTAAACTATACTAGTTTGTCCTCTATAATAGTGTTTGGGAAGCCTTTATTCTTTGTGTCAGAATTTTCTACACCCAAGAAGTGGTCAAATTCAGTTCTCCTGTCAGTGGGACAAATCCAAAGTTTTCCCGACAGTGTCTTGTCTAACTTGCTTACTGCAGACATATGAACCGTTTGTCAGGTTTTTCCTGTTGGTTTTGGGGTAAAAATTCCTTCCGTGTTTCTGTCGTGTCTAATGGTGGTGTGTGCTAGTGTAGACCTTGACACAGCAGGGTCTGTAACTACTGAGACCTGTTTAATTACTGAGACTGCTCACAATGAAAGCACTCGACTGAAACTGTCTATGCTAGGATTGCTGCTATCATGAAAGCTGTACTAAGAAGCAAAAAAAAAAAAAAAAGAAAATTTCAATGGGATGAAAAAGGGCATTGTTCATGCAGCTTTTGTAGGGATAAGTCTGTAACTGTTGGAAGCTTGTGTACATCAAATGCATTTCTTTTTCCCATGAGATCAATTTCTTTTTTTTCTTTTTTTTTTTCCCCCCGATTTTGGAAAAGTCAGTAGAATAAAGAGAGAGTTCTGGGGAGTTGCAAAAAGCCGTAGAGGTTGATTTATATGAGCACAACTCGATAAAAGTTGCTCTGTAAATGCTCAGTAAAGTTGTTCAGCAAATGGTGCTCTGATGCAGGAGAGGTATTATATTCCCTTGATGGAATATAAAACCCCTATGGTTGTACTTAAAGCACAACAAGAACTACATTACCAGAATTTTATGTTAGAAGGTGTAGTTTTGTATTGTCCTTCTAATTGAAAGGCTTTCAGTAGTGCTTCCACGACACATCCACAAATAAATCTGTATCAAGCACTGAAAATATAGTATTGCATTGGCACTGTAGACGAAGTGGCATTTCTGCCATTGAACATTGAATGTTCAAGGTTATTCTTTCCACTGTGAGCATACAACATCAGACTGAAGTATACAAAAGATGTTTTTTCATCAGCTGGTCTTACCAAGTGATTTTGGTTCATTTTGTTGGGAATACATGTTTTGTATTAGCCATCAGAGGGAGTGTGATTGCTCTTCTGTCACACTTGCAGCTACAAATGGGTCTTTCAGATGCAATGTGGGGAAGCAGGGAAGAGCATGAGTTCAAATTAAGGGCAAAGTTATTCTCTAATTCATGCTGCGAGTCTCCTATCCACAGTGTAGATCTCTGTTGTGTATTCTGTACTCTTTTTTTAAATGAAACCTCAATGGGAGTTCTGCACTTGGAACATGTACAGAGTAAGCATTATTTATGCTGTGAAGATCAGAGGGGAGAAATTTTCCCCAAATGTGATCCTTTACCACTATTATTGACAGTGGTCTCTGTTTAACTGTGACTCACAACCATGAGCTTAAATCACACAAAGGAAAGGCTCTGAAGTCCTGTTCTGTGACCTAGACTTTCAGCAAGAATGTTTGAGGTCAAAAATGAAATGCATTTACAGAGCTGTGCGTTGATGCTGGCTGATGTTTGCTCATATTGTGTCTGGCACTAGTAAGTGCTATTTAATTCCCTTTCACGTATGCAAAATTCACACACAAAACTAAAAAAAGGTTTAAAATAAACCCAACCAAAACAAGCACTAGCTGCCTGCTTGTTTTGTTGATATTGGCAACTGATTGTAGTTTACGTTCAAAATTGTGTATGAGTATTAGGCATGACCTGTTAGAAGATGAGTAGACTTCTCTTCTGCTTATATACCTCACTCCATTTTTAAATAACATGATACATGTAATACATATTAAATGATGCATGGTGGTATCATGTCTGCTAAATAAAGTGTTTTAAATTGTTGGATTGCTCTTGCTTGTAGTTCCCATTCTTTGCTCTTTACCATTGTGAACTATTTGCTGCCTCTGTAATTTCAATAGTGTTTAAAACAAAATGGTACAAAGTCCAGACTTGCATTATGGAATAGAGATGTCAACACTTAATGTAAATGGAACTGAGGGGATTTGGCTCTTCTGTAGTCTCCCCATCAGAAATAGGTAACAGGAGGAAAGGCCTAGGAATAGGGGTTTTGTCCTACTTTCTGTCTTTTTTGCTTGGCTGAGGTTGTTTGCATGTTATTCCTTTTGTTGAGGTTGTTTGCATATTACTCCTTTTGTTTATTTTTAGCTGTAAACTTCAGAAATCTGATTTGTAGAAATATTGAGGGTAATGTGAGTCATTTCATTGACATGCTCTGTTTTCAAGAATACCAAGACAGTAATATTGTAAATTGGCTTCTTAAACTCTGTAAGTTACATATGAAATAATTTCGTAGTTAACTTTTAATATACTTTCCAGTTCTGCTTCACTTGGATGGACCCTCATACTGACCTCCATGTGGTTCTGATTAAGTTTAGGAACATGATTGCTCTTAAAGCCCCAGCCCTTCAAAGGAGCATGAGATATATAACATGTAAGAAATGTTTACAGAACTAAACTGTGGACAAATTGAATATGCCATCTTATTTCTGCCATCCTTTTCTGTATTTGTCACACTCATTATTGTTTAGTTGTAAATTAAGGGGACCTATGGTTGCTAGTATTCAAGGTTGAGTTGAATTTTATTTTTAAAATGCAGTATTACCATGTCAGAGACAAAAGTTAAAATCTCAGTATTGGAAAACAAAACCAGAATTACATGAAGGAGTGAAAGAAGTACCCTCATCTGTTGTCAAGTTTAGTGGCTCATACTCTTTTGCAGCAGTGAGACAAAGATGATTGAAAAACCTGTCCTCAATCCATCATCCTTTGTAATTTGTCCTCTGTTAAGGGAATTGTGCTGCCTGGCTGATGGTGGTACAGGGGTAGGATTGCTTTAGATGCTGTAAGATTCAGGATTAGAAGTGGGTTTTTGTTGTTGCTGTTTACGGTTTGTAAACTCTCTGAATGCATTCGCACAACAAAAGAAGGGAGAATCAGTCCCAACCTCATGAGAGTTTGAGTTTCTTTTTAAGCTTTGATCATTCTGAGCTGAGGTGTTGCACAGTGGAAATGTATCAGAAGTGTAAGGAGAGGAAAGGAGGAAATTCGGTTTTTGGAATTAAGGAATTTAGTCTTGCATATTTTACTGGGATCTAGTGATTATGGGTTTCTGCCCATTTTCCTGATTGCCCATCTTAGGTATCCAAATCATGACACATCTTTTCCTGTGGGAAAGAAACAGACTGTCTTCTAATCGGACTCTAGGAGTGGGCCCCTGCAGTGAGCAGAGGCATCTTCAACTAGATCAGTCTCGTCTCTAGTCTGGCCTTGAATGTTTCTACAGATGGGACATCCACCAACTCTCTGAGCAACCTGTCCCAGTGTTTCACCAACCTCATAATAAAAAATGTCTTCCTTATACCCAATCTAAATCTACCCTCTTTTAGTTTTAAAATCATCACCCCTTGTCCTGTCACAACAGACTATGGTTAAACGTATGTCCCCATCTTTCTTATTAACCCTCATAAAGTACTGGATGGTGCTATAAGGTCTCCACGGAGCCTTCTCTTGTCCAGGCTGAAGAATCCCAGCTCTTTAGGTCTGTCCTCATGGGAGGCATGCTCCAGCTCTCTGATCATCTTGTTGGCCTCCTCTGGACTCAGTGCAACAGGTCCATGTATTTCCTGTGGTGGGACCCCAGAGCTGGATGCAGCACTGCAGGTGGGCTCTCACCAGAGCAGAGCAGAGGGGCAGAATCCCCTCCCTGGCCCTGCTGGCCGCGCTGCTTTGGATGCAGCCCAGGACACGTTTGGCTCTCTGGGCTGGGAGTGCCCATGGCTGGGTCATGTCCAGCCTCTCGGCCACCAGCAGCCCCAAGTCCTTCTGAGTGGGGCTGCTCTGATCTGTCCATCCCCCAGCCTGTGCTGATACCAGGGTTGCTCTGACCCAGGTACAGCACCTTGCACGTGGCCTTGGTAAACTGCATGAGATTTCCATGGACCCTCTCCTAGAGCTTGTCCAGGTCCCTCTGGAAGAGATCCCATCCCTCAGATGCGTCAGCTGCACCACTCAGCTGACTGTTGTCTGCAAATTTGCCAAGGATGCGCTTGATCCCACTGTCTGTATCATTGATGAAGGTGTTAATCAGTACTGAGGGACACCACTCATCACTGATCTACATTCAGACATTGAGACATTGACCAATTCTCTGAATGTGACCAGCCAATTCATTAAGCTGTGAGCGGTCCACCCATCAAATCCATGTCTCCAGTTTGGAGGGAAGGATATTTTGGGGGACTGTGTCAAAGGCTTTACAGAAGTCCAGATAAAGAACATCTGTAGCTTTTCCCTTGTCCACTGGTGTTGTCACTTTGTTTAGAATGCCATTGGGTTGATCAGACAGGATTTGCCCTTCCTGCAACCATGCTGGCTGTCTCAGATCACCTCCCTGTCCTCCATGTGCCTTAGCACAGCCTCCAGGAGGATCTGTTCCATCACCTTCCCAAGCACAGAGATGAGGCTGACAGGTCAGTAGTTCCCAGGGTCCTCCTTTCTACCCTTCTTCAAGATGGATACCATGTTTTCCATTTTCCAGTCACCTGGGACTTGCCCTGAGTGCCATGACTTTTCAAATATCTTGGGGAGTGGGTTGGTAATGCTATCAGTCTCAGGACAGTAGGATGCATCTTGTCAGATTCTGTAGATTTATGTAAATTCCAGTTCCTCAGGTGGTCATGAATCTGATTGTCTCTTACAGTTGCTCCCCCAATCCCTTTTTTGTGGTCCATCCACTCAAGAGGTGTGAGAAAAGAGACTGCCTGTGAAGACTGAGGCAAAAAAGTTGTTGAGTACCTCAGCCTTCTCATTCTTTGTTACCACTTTGTCAGTCATGTCCATTGCAGGGTTACACTTCCCCTGACCTTCCTCTCCTGTCTGTAAAGCCATTGTTATTCTTTGCATCCCTTACCAAGGGATGCACAGCTCCAGCCATACCTTGATACGTGCCTTGGACTGCATGTAGACTTCCCAGAATACCTGTTTCTACTTCTGCATTGTGGAATGCACTGCCTGTGCATTTTCTTCTTGCCCCTTAGTCAACCTCAGCAGGTTGACTGAGCCATTGGCTGCCTTCCCTGATTTCTTATGCCTGGGGTTCAGGAGCTTTTGCCCTCTATGGAAAGTGTCCTTAAAGATCTGTCAACTGTGTTCTGCTCTCTTGTCCTTGAGGTTGCTTCCTCAGGGGGTCCTATTTACTAGTTTCTTGAAGAGCTGGGAGTTTTCTTCCCTAAAATTCAGGGTCCTATCTTCACTCTTTACCTGACCCATAGCTCTCAGGACTGAGAACTTTACCAGTACATTATATTATAGAAGACCATACAAAATTATCAAAATGGAATTTCTTAGTTTTTTACAATTTTGTATTTCAGTATTTCTTCAATAGTTGTTCAATAAAACTAAAGCAAATAGACTGAAGTTTGATATTTTATATACATACATTTTTAGGTTTCCTTTGTAACTGATAAATATTGTTTGAAACAACACAGAACGGTCTGACACAAAGCTTTCGTACTTATTTAGAATATTGCTTCTCCAAGGGACTTACTTTGTCAATCAGTGACAGCCCTTTAGAAACACAGGGAAAATCAATCATTGACTCACTTGGGAAAGAAGCATGCAATGTTGTCTTGTCTGGGTTAAGAATTTGGAAGAAGTTGCAGGTGTTGTAAGATGGCCTTAGTCAAATGAGTAGTATCTGAAAAAGGTTATTTGAATCCCTGCTGAGGTGTTCTGGATCTGTTTTCCTTCCCTGCTTTTTCATTTTTTTCATATATGTTCATATAAACTATGGTTTGGTTAGTACATCTGTTTCGTATATTTATGAATATTCCAGAATTAAAATATGCTGCTAGGCTAAACTCTACAGAAAAATCTAAAAACTTCCAAATAAAAGCTCTGCACAACTGTCCTTTCTTTCACTTTTCGTTATTTCATGTTATTCTTATACATAGAACATAATGGATCAAAATTTGTGGGCGGTATCACTTTAATGTGCATTAAAAGAGTAAGATTTTCCCTCTCTGCCTTAATTATTTGGAGAATAAAACCAGCAGAATTTACTTAGGGCGTCAGAATATAGATGTGCAGAATGCAAAGGAAGCCGTACATTTTACAGATTTTTCAGTTTAAAATGCCAAAAAACCCACTGAAATCCATGAGCATGTTAGTTATTAGGCAGTGGATGCTAAGATTTGGCCACAGGTGAGTGTATCAGATCATGTAAATGTCTGATGAGAAAATGGCTTGGAGAGCTCTTACCGCAGTGTTCACTGCAGTTTTTTTCCTCTCTTCGTACTACCACTGGAACTAATAAGCTGATTTCCCCTCCTTTTGGAAGGTTCCTTGTTTGTTTTTTTTCAGTTCCTTACAGCTTGGTCTTAATCATTCCTCTGTTTTCTGTATAACTCTTTATGCCCTTTTGAAATCTCTGTGTTTCTCTAGACACCTTCACATGCCTCCTATCTGTCTCTTACAGTACAGCATCTCTCTTTACATTTCTCTTTAAGCAGGAAGAAACACCCCCACTTTTATCTGAACTTTGAGCACTGCTGCCCTGTGGAATGCTGCCTGTGCTTGCTCTTACGTTTGACCTCCAATTGTGTTTTCTCAAGTTAAAATACAGCCAGAGCTTTGTGTACATTGAAGTGAGCTGACCCTGAATTCTGTATTAAGATTCCAGAGTTGCTTGAACTGGTTGGTAACAACCAGAAGTCTGCAGCAGTAATTTCACTTAAATTTTAGAGTAAATGGCTTTAACCTACAACACATAAAACCAAATAATGCAGCAAACGTAGTGCAGGTTTTTCACTACTGACTTCTTGTATTGTAGATGATCCCCATGTTTAGGCTATGTAAAAGATTATTACTGATCAGTGCAGAGAACTGGATGTATTGAAGCATTGTACTGCTTCTGATATCTTGCAAGAGTATACTTTATTAAAATCACCAGTGAAATAGCGTATGTTGACGTCTGGCCTGCAGAATTTAATGAGAGTTTTAATAGTTATATCTCTTTAAGCCTGCTTTAAGTCTACTTCTTTCTATTTGCACTGAAGTATTGTAACACGTTTTACAATCAAATAAACATTTGTAACAAGTGGATATAAAGAAAGACATCCTCTGCATGATTTTTTTTTTGTTAGGTCCAAATTTTTTCAACGCTATTCTTCTGTTACTCATGGGGGTTAAAAAACAGAAGGTGCATTCCATTACTTTTCTCTCTAAAGTTGTACATAGTTGCAGTTCTGACTGCAGAGGATATAAATTGATATCTGCCTACTTGAATGTATCACACATTCTGCTGCCATCAAGCTGTGTTCCAGTGATTTCAAAGGATTGAAAAAGCAAAGCTTTTGTTTAAAACAATTTAATAATTACATGTTACTGGCCTCAAATGGTTTGCTTTGACTAGGAGAGAGAAACTGTTGCTGACCATCCGTTACAGCCCATGAGAAAGTCAAAGGTACCAGAAAGAATACAATGGCAAAAAAAAAAAAAAAAACAACAAAACAAAAAAAACCCCCAAAACAAATACCTAAAAGGAAAAATGCATGCCTCAGGAGGAAGAATAGCTGTGTAGACAGTGATGCTGATGTGTGGGGCTAAGGTTAGGGGTTTTTTCTGCCCACAGGTGCCTCCTTTCACAGGCGATTGCCCCTGAGGTCTCTCAGCTGCTCAGGGCCTGCATGTGGCTTCCTGCGATTCTCTCCAAGTGACCTTGGGTAGCTTGAGCATTTTGAATAGCTACAGTGGTTTCAATTTATTAATCTAGATAATTTTGACAAAACTGTGTGAAGAGTAAGCATACTTATAATCATACCAGCCTTTTTTAGGGATTGTTGACCTCTTGTGTGATCTGAGAGGTTTTAATTACCTTTATTCTTTAAATTAGTTCAGTCAGAGCCTTCCTGCAGCCTAAGGCAAATGAGAAGATAGGCTTTGGGAAAACATGGACCTAAAGACCTTGCCTAATTTAATGGGTCATGTATTCCATAATCCTGAGAGAAATCTGAAGTAGGATTTAGTAAAACTCCCCTGCCAAAGTGGGAGTAGAGGGGGAGTGTGACTTCTGGACTCACATGTATGAGTCAGGTAGTGGTTACTCATGAGGGCAGAAGTCCTTTGCGAGGAAGATAAACCTGCAGCTGTAAATGTGGAGATTAGGGGACCTCACCACTTGAGATGCCACCATCACCTCTAGTCACCCCTCGTTTGCAGTGACCTACCCCTTTGACTGAATACTTCTTAATGCAGGGCTAGACTAAGCAGGCTGAGGAGGGATCATTTGGGTGGTTTGGTCAATGATATAAAAATGAGATGATAAATTCTGACTGTTGGTGGCATCAGGGATGTCAAGCAATAGTGGAGAAATTAATTTGGCAAGCACGGGTTGAATCACAAAGCAGATGTGCTTTTTATGGCTTTTATACCACTGCATTAGATTAGAAATTTGCAGAGGGAAGAAGGCAAAATGTCTTCCGAGAATGATAGGATTAGCCTGTTTCTGAAGTATGGGTGTACTGTGAATCATTTGGCCATCCAGGGCTAAAGCTCTGTTTGTAGTGAAATACTGTCTTTGAGCAGAGGAATCTGCTAGTGCATTACGGGTTTTTCTGCTTCTTTCCCACTTTCAGGAATGGAAAAGGAAAAAAAATTAACCTGTAAAGGATAGAGTTTCCAGGGTAGATGTTCTGGGAATGATCGTTAGGCACAAACCCATTAAAACTATAATGCCCACAAAGAGCAAGATACGCAATTTGACTATTCCTTTGAAGTCTACAGTTGTTTCTGTAATGCATATGAACAACTCCACTTTAAAGTCTGTGAGAGTTATAGTGTATATTTGAGGACTGAATGCGGTCTGTACAGCTAGATGTTGCCAAGAGGAGAGATTTCACAACTTCAGGATTCAGGAAATACGATCAGAAGTGGCAGAAAGTTCAAGGATGATGATATTGGAGAAAGGTTGGATCTTGCCAAGAGGAAATTGCTGGTGACCTTACTGAACTAGCATGGTGCAGGCAGATTGCAGAGGTTCAAACATGGGATTAATTAAAGAGGGCATATTTTGGCATGTAGTTGGGGGAAAAAAATCACAAAGTTGGAATAAAATAATCATTAATGAGTTAAAAATTTTGTATTTAAGTGTTCCTTCTTGTCACTCGCTTGAATTGGTGTGCCAAAATGAAGGAGGAGAGAGTATTAGGCATAATGGTAAACGCTAGGTTTTTTCTGTTTTTTTGAGAACATAGGTTCAGTTTTGTCCAGCTTAACATCCTTTTTTTTAGGTTCAGCAGTATGTTATTCAGACATTGTTACTTGTAACCAAGCAAAGACATTAAGGAAATAAATAACAAGCAAAAAATTATTCTGAAACACTCATTCAGCAAATAGGTTATCTGCCATTTCCCTGCCTGGAAAACATAATCCACTGCTAAAAATCGGATTTATGAAAACTGGTTAAAAACACTACTTAGATCATTAGAGAGAACAGATATTATTTATATAAACTTCCATTACTCTCCATTACCTGTGTTTCTCTGTCACCATATCAACTTATAAAGTAACCCTTTTCCTCCCCTATAATCTTGGTTGCATTCAGCAAAAGCTGGGGCAGCTGTTGGGAGTGCCTTAGACAGTGCTGGATGTACCTACACAAGACTGTTACATTTCCACCTTGTTCAATTAACTTACCTGTTTCCTTTCATCATAATCTCCAGGGGAATGAAACAGCCTATAGCAAACAAAAAAGTTACAACTGATGACAAAACAATTAGCCTTTTTCATCCCCCCTGTAAGATCAGTGTTACAAAGAATGTTATTTTCTTTACTCTTTGGAGTAAAGAGTTTCAGTTTTTGTGGCTTATGTGCTTGGTGTGAGAATTAGTTTATGGACACATACTTCTTCCTGAGGTGCATGCTGCACTTTTTTAAAATGTCCCCTGCGGTAAGTAATAACTGAAGGCTTTTCATTTTTATATTTTTATGCCAGCAGGTATGTGTTTCTTTCTGGTAGTGAACTCAGTAAATATACTCTGGGTATAGCTAGGGCCCCAAGTGATGAAGAACTCAAACAAAAGTGATGTAAAAAACAGATGTAAATCTGTCCAATGGCCGGAATCAAGTCATTGTGTGCACTGTGTAAAACCAATGCATGTGTCTAAACGTAAGAAGGAAAAAAAGACATCTGGCTTATAGAGAGTGAAATATAAAAGTGGTAGACACACAGGAGGGGTTGGGTTACCACTGGATGACCAAGAATCAGCTTTAATACTCCTTACATGAAGCAGTGGCCCTGCCGCTCCTTCTTTTAGGGGTGGACTTCTAAATTCCTTGCTGTGAGGTTTCTGCTGTTCTGGGCTGGTTGGAGAGCTTCGTCGTGGGGCAGTTTTCCCTGCCTGCAGGTGGTAGTGTAGGGAGGCGCCCATCTGCACCACCTTCCTGTGTGCAGGCTTGGTTGGGCTGCGTGCAGCCCTCTTCTTCCTCCCCAGCCTTTCTCCCAAAACCTTTCCCAGCTGTATCCTGATGTGCTAAACTGCTTAAATTAACTCCAGATTGCTCTGCTTGTTGTATGCCAGAGGAGTGACAGAAGGCAATCAGAGCAGCTTCCTCTCAAATAAACTCCAAGAAAGAGGGGGTACAGGATATTAGGATGGAAAATACGGGTTCTGGGAAGAACCCTGGGGCTTTAATGCTTGTATATTAGATCATTTGTCTCTGCCGTTTGCATTTTAATTCTAAGTTTTGGCAGCTTCATATCCCTGGAAGTGGGTTTTTTGGGTTGTTTTTCCTTTTTGGTTGTTTGGGGGTTTTTTTGTTTGGTTTTGTTTTTAAAAGAAAACAAAAAGGATGTTGGGTCAAAGTGACCCAACATGTATGAGTCAGGTAGTGGTTACTCATGAGGGCAGAAGTCCTTTGCGAGGAAGATAAACCTGCAGCTGTAAATGTGTAAATCTTCCCTCCCTCTCAAATGACACTGGAGAAAAGTGAAATACTGATCCCCTAAGGTTGTCAGCCTCCTTGCAGGCCATGTGCACCTCAGTGCCTCTGCTTCATGTGAAGTCAGTGACCTCTTTTCTTGTATATGACTCTGATCAGCAATAAATGTAAAACTAGTTTTCCACCAGCTCTTCTCTTCTCGGTTGGTATAGCATCCTCTTTTCTTACCTTACAACTTGAAGCCTAAAAGCAAATATAGCAGGTCTGAGGTCAGATATTTCCCATATATCTGAAGGTGTGGATGTATTGGTTTTGTCTGGTCACTGCTTAAAAAGAGTATCTGTAAGCACAGTAACAGTGGCCCTACTTCCTGCTTTTTTCTTCCAAAAGCTGCTATAAATATGCCTCCTAATTACATCCATGATATTATTTGGATAATAGCACTAAGTTTGTTCCAAGGGAGTCACGCTCCTTCCAGAAGCAGAGGAAGTAACCCAAATGTATTTGAAATAAACTTCTGAATGCTTTTACTGAATAAAAGCACCTAGGTGCTGCCAGCTATTGGACAGTCTCCACACTTAGAAAATTTAATGCATAAAATTCAGTGCTTCTCAGCATACTTTTGGTCATATGTCAACCCTATCCTGTCCTCCTTTTATTATTGTCTGTCTACCATATGGACATATCTCTTCTGTTTGGTAGGGAGAGAGGGGGGATGCACTTGGAAACTAAACATCCTTCTGAGTTACAACAGTTATTTATTTTAAATGCAACAAGGAAACATATAGGAGGGATTCTGTTCTGTCTAGCTAAGAGAAGCCACCTTCATTTCACTCTTATCTTCACAAAGCCATTAATGTATTAATCAGAAGCAAGGACTGGAATGGGGGTTGTTGTTGACCACGTTTCCCCTTGAAACTTTTTATGCCTGTATTTCATACTAGATTACAAATAGTTCATGGCTTTAGGGTGTTAGCAGCCTTTAGTTCCAGGAGTAGCAGAAGCTTAAAAGGTTTTTTCTCCTTATTTTGAAGATGCTTTAATTTGATAATATATTGAAATAACCTGCGTTATAAAATAAATTGATGTTGTTTTTTTCTTCTGGTCTGTACTCACTTTAAAAATATTGTGTGGCTTTAGACAAGGCTTTCAAACAGAGTTTGGCATGGTTTACATATCAGACAGATGTGTGCTAGATCAGCTTACTGCAGGGGCCCTTGAGGAGAAATCAAAGAGCATGGGGGTTTTCTGTTGCAGCTTCAGAGAAATTCATCAATTCAAAAAAGACTAGGAGCTAAAGTACAGGGGGAAAACAGAAAAAAGAGCTGGGGCATGGCGATGTTGTACTGTAGGTACATAAGGACTATTTGGCAAGTCTTTTGTAACTGTTTTCAGGGAAAAGGAGGCCTGGGTGTTGGTAGCCAGGAGCCAGAAATGTTTTACTAGATCTTTAAAGACTCTAATGGTTGGTTAAAGTTATCATGAGTACATGATAAACAAATACTGAATTGATTTATGATATCTAATTGTCTTTATATAATCCTAGATACTTAAGGTTTTCTTCTTTCTTTGCCCTTGCAGATTTATTATTTCTTATTATTTATTTGGGCTGAGTTCTGAATAGGATAGAAAAGTGTTTTCATAGTCAAAGATTTCAAAGATTTTCTTGGCACACAGCACTTCATTGCACTTGATTTCTCTTTTTTTTTTTTTTTTTTGACTGATTCCTAATCAGTCAAATCGTAAATGTTGGTTGGTTATTTCTTGCTCTATGGATATATGAGTTATATGCATACAGATGTATTAAACTTTTGGATAGCTATTTTTAAAAAGGAATGTAGGTATCCAAGTATTTAAACTTGTAAACCTCATTAACATAAAACATTTGACATGTTTAATTTTGTGTGTGAGTGCATCTGTAATATCAAGCAGTTTTGGTTTTCTGTTACTTACTGCTAAAATTTGTTCATGCAAAATTTGTTGTGCTCTGAGGTATACAGAGAAAAACAGTTCAGAAATACCCTATTGGATTGCTGTGCTGAAAAGGATCTTTTTCTCTTAAGACTGTTACTTTTCTTGTAGGNATTGTATTTTCGAAAGTTATTGTCATAAAGATTTTCCATATCACTCCTTGTTCTACAGATGCCAAAACCAGTCGTTAAACTAATCTTGAGAAATATTATTATTAGGACATTGAATTACAGTTCTGATACTGTAATCAAGGTTGTATAATATGTATCACAAACTTAAACACACATATCATCTCGGTGGAATGAAAGGTGTAGAATAAATAGAAGTTAAAGACAGTTTATGCAAATTATGCATATGTTTATGAGGTGTTCCTACTGTCTAAAACAAGTAGTCAGCAAGAGTGAATTTTTTTTTTCCCTGGTAAGGAGACTTACAGATAGCTCTTTATTACTTGAACTAAGAAAATGCTAACTAAAGAGAAATGCTGGAGTGAAAACTGCTTAATAACAGCACCAAATACAGTCCTGGTGAATCTTTGGAGAAATTCCAGGAAGCCCTCTTGGAAGAGCTTGTCGAGAGCAATTTGCCAGGCACGTCAACGGGACTGTGGGATGTAGCTCAGTTGTGGTTGAAAGAAGAATGCAGCAACCTGAGTGGTCACGAGGGAGACAAAGAAAGTATGCTCTGTTAGGAAGAAAAATAAAATTCACTTTTCTGTAGTGTAACTGAAACAAGGCCTGGTCTGTTGGAACAAAATAGGTAGCTGTACAAGAAGGCACATTGTTTCTTTTGGAAAAAAAGAAGCAAAAAGTTTTAATGTACTATTTACCATTTTTAAGAAAGTGAGTCCATCCAAAGACTTGAATCTATGCTTCATTAATTATTGCACTCAGAATTGTTTTGTTGCTGTTTTTTATTGTCCATCTCTTCTTTAAAGAATTCTTAGTCATTAAACTGCTTGCTAGTTGCATAGATCCCACATCACTGTGTATATGCACTGTGCTAGTCAAAATGTTTGGCAGCTGGCAACTCTTCAGAGAACTATTCAGGAGAAACAGAAGGGCCTCTCTGTTTAGTTTTGTTTATTGATTCCTTTAAAAACTCCTGCAAAACATCTCTTACAGTTTAGAAATTACAGATTTAGCAAATCAAACTCTTTCTCATGTATATGACAATAAATATTAATTACAGAAGCAGATGTTTGTGAGGACATTTGCCTTCATTTTTAAAGTTGTGTTGTATATGCAAGACATACAAGCTTTACTTTGCATCTGTTTTTCTTATATTGAAAGGTTTTTATTAAATAAGTGTTTTAAAGTAATCCTTCCTCTTCATTATTTTTGATAATCCTTCCTCCTCATTATTTGTAATAAGAGAACCACGGTAGTTTTAATGGCAATCACCCACATTTTAAAAATAGGTTATATTTTCTGGTTTTCTGTGTCAAAAATATGTCCTATTTTCACCCAAATTGTTTTGGGATGGAGGTACTTTGCAATGTATTTTTGTTGTTTCAACTTGTTCCATCGCGACTGATGTTGATTCAGCTTTGATGGAAACTACTTTTTAAAGTAGCCAGGATGCTTCTGTTGCTCTCCTTTATTCTCTTGTTTTGTCATTTACCCAGCATATGTGTGCTGTGCATTTTTTCATTGTTGGTGGTAGCACCTGCTACAAATTCTGTTTCAGCCCATTCTTTTATTAGTGAGGCTGTCTTTTCCCCACATTTTCCTTTGTTGCCACAAATTTCACCTTGTAGAAGAAAATTCCATGAGAATGGACACAAAGCACCTAGGTACCCCCCTCCTTAAAATAATGCATAATAAGAATGATTAATGCTGTGAGAAAATAAAAGTAGCTAAACATCTCTCAAAGCAAGCCAAGCCAAGCAAGCAACAAAGCTCTTTAAAAATGTGTGGTGCTTCCATTCAGGAAAGCAAACAAAGCTGCATAAATTAGCTAGGTAATGCTTATGCCAAGAGGCATAATTTCTAGATACAGCCTTATTCTCTCCCCTTTAATCCTATCTTTAGGGACAAGAGCTGGTTAATTTTATGATTTTTTAATATCCCTGGTATATTGTGGGTACTGCTGTAGTCTAAATTATATAGATGTAATTGCAAAAATTATTCTTCCAGATAAGACACATATGCTCACTACATTTTCCACACTATTTCAGTATTTTTAACGAAAATCATATTTGATTTTTGTCTCCTGCAAAGAGATAATGAAGTATCATGCCTGGGGGAGGCTTGTGTTTTCAGCTGAAGTAGCAAAGCTGAAACTTTAACATTAAGCAATCTTACAAACCAGGGCCACAAGGTGTAGGTAGCTTGATTCCAAAAGCTTTGCTCTGGAGACTGTCTTCTGACATAAGATATTAGGATAAGTTATGGAGAGAAACAGTTACAAAAATATATGATAAATTGTTCAGAAAATACTGTTTTGAAATGGATTTAGAATTGGATATGAAGCTAGTGTAGAAGGAACAATGACTCCATTTGTCTCATACCTAAGTGGATTTTAATTGTATGTTTTAAACTACTAGGAGTTTCCACATGGACTTTGGAATTTGTTCCATGTTTGAGATACTTGGGTAAAGTAGCATAAGGAGTTAGTGAGGAATAACTTATTTGGGAGAACATGAGAATGGTTGTATTTCCACAGATGAAGGGTCTGTCTAGCCAGGCACCCCCTCACTACAGAAATTCTTGGTGGCATATGTCTAGGAAACTTTTGTGAAAACTTTCAAATCTTCAGCAGTTTGTGGCTGAAGAAACTCCTGAGACTGAGGAGATGTGTTTTCATGTCGGAACTATAAATTACTTTTTCATTTTTTAACTTCTTTAGTGGCTTTCTGAAGCCATACAAGCTTTTAGCATCAATATATACATCCCCAGCTCTTGACTTAGAGGAAATGTAGCTGAACACACACATACACAGCTGGTGCCCATCTTGTCTCTTGCTATCCAGACATAGTCTTGGAGGTAAAACCAACCAGAACAGCAGTTACAGTCCTGAGTGGACTTTCTACCAGATCTATACTCTATGAAATCAGTGGCTTCTTGTCTATTCCCTCTCTCCCTTTATTATTTAGTGGTTAGCTTAATATTTTATTGATACAGATTCCATTATGGTCTTTCATTGTTATGTAACCAACTACTCTTTAACAAATCGTTGGTATTTGAAGTCCCCGATAACATTTCAGACCGTGTGGAAGGTGTCACGTACATACAAACTGCTAGTGACACATCAGTTATATTCTGCCTACCTAGAAAATAAACTTCAATAATCAAAACAGAAACCATCTTTTTCCCTCCTTCAACACTTTCTTGATAACTCAGTCAAGAAATTATGCAGGAAGGACCACTTGAACATGAATTCCTGAAGAAGGAAAAAGTGATGTTCTAGCAGTGTGAAAATGAGAAGTCAAATGAGGGGGATGAGCCTTGTTTTATATGCCAGGTTTTTTTCATTTGTATATCGGATCAGCTATCAAAAGAATAATTTTTTTCCCCTTTCTTTTAAACTTGGTCTGCTATGACTGAATGCTGACACAAGACACAAGTTTTTTCAGTTAGATAGACTCCTTGTATCAGGGAATTTAGTGTGTAATGAAACTGGCAGAATGTGAATGTCTTTACAGAAAGCAAGGAAAAAGTAAGTATCATAAAGATTTAACTGTAACCTGAGAAGTGCACACTTCTCTCTCTCTGTTCTTGGAAATACTACCTATTCCTTGCTACTTTGTTGCTGATAATCAGGAATTAAAAAAACCTTCATGTGCTGCTATTAAACTGATATGGATAGTGAGTAGTCTGTGATACAAAGGAGGTACATAACATATTTAAGTTCTGATTCCTCTGTATCTCCAAACTGTGCTCTAATACAGTGTAGGTAAGATTCCTTTTATTCTAAAGCTACCAATGCTTAGAAGCTACTGAAAGCTCTGTCCCATGAGTATCTCTGACAGGAATTCCTGTTTACATTATGAGTAGAAGGAATTGTTGAAACTGATTTTTTTTTATTTTTATTGTAACTGGCAACTGTTTTAAGTTCTCAGATCTCAGAGCTCAGCGTTGTTGTGCAAGAAATAATGGTAGAGCTCTTGATTCATTTTAATCCAAAAATGCAGGACACCTGGGCAACCCAAGTGGAAGCTAGTTGGGCCACAGGACATTTAACTCTTTTCAAATAATTGTATTTTTGCCAAGTGCTTCATTTAGCTTCGGCTTCTACCTTTCAAAGTCTTCACAAATATCCCTGGTTTATTCCTTTGTAGAACAGAAGTGGTCTTCTGTGTGCAGTGGGGGTTTGCATTGATCCCTAATTAAACACAGAATCACAGAGTAAGCTGAGTTGCAAGGGACTTGGAAGACACCCACAGAGATCATTGAGTCCAGCTCCTGGCCCTGCACAGCACCATCCCCAAGGATCACACCATGTGCCCAAGAGCATTGTCCAAAAGCTTCTTGAACTCTTGTCCACCAGAAAGAAGATAATTTTGTTCTGGTTACAGTGAAGTTTTTCCTTAAGGTGTTGGACTTTTTGTTTCTTCCCTCAAATTTATGTTTTTTAATCAGAAAATACAAAATGAACATGTCAAATTACACTGAATGTCAGTTCAGCAATTACTATTTGAAATATTTTAACCTCATTAAAATAGAGGAAAATTATGCTTAACAGAATTGCCAGAAATGACTCTTCTGAGAACATTACAGTAGGTTTGAACAACTGTATAACAGTACTAAAAGTAACTTCAAAGAATCATTACTATTAACTTCAAGGATCTGGTTTTTATTCTAAGCGTGGAAGCTTGGTCAGAGAGAGTTAAAAGAAAAGTGTTCCATGAGCTATCTCTAATTCACATAGTTATTTCTCTAGTCATGATTCGACTTTTTCTGTAGCTATCTTATATGTTATTCTCACCAAACAATAAATTCAAATTCTGAATCACTTGAGTTATGTTAACTAGTTTCAATTCATTTTATTAGGGCTATCTCCTTCTTCCTGAGAACCCCTTTTTTTGTCTAACCTTATATATCAGTGTGGCTGCCTAAAATCTGGAAAGAAAACTGCTTTTAAACTAGGTATGCGAATATTGTTCTGAGGCTGGAGTAACAGGTTTCCATTTTAAGCATACTATATTGCTTTGGAAACCCGTGTATTCTGAGTACTAATGATGGCATTGATAGCAACTCTTCTTGTGGTCTTTAAATTAGTTGAAACTAAATTTTTGAAGTCTTTGGTTCTGGAAGCTTTGGATATGTGATGGTGTTTTGAATCATGGTCAGAAGTTGTTCTTAGCACAGTCTTTCTAAATTATTGTCCTCTAGTATTGTATCATTTCTGCCTAGCCATAACTTTCCACTGATGTAATTTGTAGGTGTTAAAATGTAACAACTGTTTGTTACTTGGCCCTGAATGTTAGACTTTGTATGAACAGTTAACAGCACTATGCAGGTACTTGCATGACGCACCTGTATTGTGAAAATATTTTTTCAAATGGATGAATAGGTCTTGTGGGGAGGATTGTTCTGTTTCTTTCTTACCAAGAATTCTTTCTGTTTATTTATTTTTCAGATAATGGAGGACAAACTTTAGCAGGTGGGAATAACTGGCCACTGAGAGGGAGAAAATGGACACTCTGGGAAGGAGGAGTGAGAGGTGTAGGCTTTGTTGCAAGTCCTTTGCTGAAACAAAAAGGTGTGGAAAGTCATGAACTCATCCATATCTCTGACTGGCTGCCAACCCTGGTGCACCTTGCTGGAGGACATACCAATGGCACTAAGCCTTTGGATGGCTTTGATGTTTGGAAAGCTATCAGGTAACTTGCATGTCAAATCACCAATTCATCATTCTGGTATGAGAAGAATTTAATCAGCCCAGAAAACAGAACTGGAACGGGGAAGGAAATATTACCTGTTCCTTTCCCAAAATAAAGGGAAGTTATAAATGCATTTAACTGTGCTGTCCATGAGAGAATTATCCAGATTGCAAATTAATCCTGGTCACAGATGCAAAGCCTCCATACAGCTTTAACTTGTATTTTGAATTTTTCAGTATGAACACAACAGCACACAAGCATGGTATGCTTTTTAAAGAACACTCTCTGATCCCAAAGCATACTTCGGATCAGTTCGGTTAACTGATTTTGCACAGCATGGAGTATAAGTTGGTAAATTTTATGGACCAAACCCTGCTCTCTGCAGAGCTCAGTCAGATATCTCTGCCGTTTGTTTCTGGAATTGGACGTGTGGGGAATCTATGCAGACATTAAAGCCACTAAACATGGATTCCGCTTTGATGGTTTATTAGCTCAGTACAGGACTTGTCAGGCTGGCTCAATGTGTAACCATTTGCATAGACCCATGTCATGCTGTCCAGTGTCTCAAGCCTGTGAGATGGAGTACAAAAGCAGACCTGACCTGGTTCCTGAAGGTTGTGATGTTGTGACTGATTCAAGCAAATTGTAATACTCTAAAGCACAGTACAGATGTGCTTAGATGACTGGAAAAAAGAGGCAGCATAGCTCTAGCTGGGTTATTTCAGTGTTCTTTTATTCCACTAAAATGGATTACAAAGTCCTTAAACCGTAAGTTTCTCCTGAATCTGAAAGTTCTGTGACCAACCTTTAGTTCTGCAAAAATCGCATTGGTTTAAATTCCTTTGTTTCTTCCTTTTCTGTGCTCCATGTAATGTATTCATTGATAGGGCTAAATCCTGTTGTCTATCTTCATAGAAGTTATATTTTAGTAGGTCTTTGAGCATAGTTTTAGTTCACATAAAAATCATGTAGGATTGAAAGTTCAATACTGCTAAAGCAGAATAAAAGGACTAACAATTCTATTTCCTACATGCCATTCAGTTGAGGATTAGTGTTCTGTTTCTTTTGGTAGTCTTTGTTCTGTTTTTATAGCAGATAGACTATACTGTATTATATGTGTTATCACCTTTTGTCCCCTTCTTTTTTTGTGTGTCTTAGTATCCTAGACGGTGAATTGCAAGAGTTAAATGCAATTCCTAAACAAGCATGAGCAGGAGTGCTGTCTGGGTTAGGGACTAAGATGAGAAATTGAGAGTTAGAGTAGGCAGATTTGAACCCAGGTACCCATCCATGGTTAGCTCTATATAGACCTCGGAGTAAAAAACAAAAAGAAAAAAACCAAACCCAAACCTCCACACCTCCCCAGAACTAAACCCCTTATCTTGAGTTCAGAATTGTTTTGTCTATACCTGTAGCATTACCTGTTTGATGCTGGTAAGCTTGATTTCATTCTTAGTGCTGCCTGTGTTTCTGAGGAGCTAAGGGGTGGTTTCCTGTAGTAGCTGGAGTTTACAGGAGGCTCATGGCCTTGTGCCCAGGTGTACTGTATGGCTCTCTTCCAAGTGGAAGGAGATAACGATATATATAATTGAGGCCAGGGATCATTAACTGCCAGGAAGGAATGGAAACTCCCATCCAGCCAGAAAAAGTAAAATGTTTTACTTGTCAGTGTTCCTGTGGGAAAACTTAGCATCAGCAAGATCCAGGATACACCTAAACCATAGACTTTTCTTCCAGCTACCATTAGAATTCCTGCCTACTTCAGGTTCAGTTTCAACCAGTATTTTTTGCAATGGATTGATCTTCTCAGATCAGGTTGCTTCAGCAGGAGAGTTGTTGGGAAGGAGAGGTACAGCTGTGCCAGCACACTGCTGACATTTGCATTTCTGTCTTTGTAAAGGGAGTAATGCAATGTTTGCTGGCACTGCCAGGGAACAGGTGACTACCAGTGTTTCTGGGTGTGTCAAACAGAGGGCCTCTGTCTGGACAGGTAACGAGTCAGGTTTTCTAATTGATAGGCTGTTCCTTGGTTGACCTTGCAGCCAAAATGTCAAATTTCACATTATTTTCCCGTGTAATCAGGATAAATGAGTGCATTAAATTTCATGACCGTAATTCAAAAGGTCGCTTGAATATTGGATAGCAAACAATGAAGGCATGGTGCCCTTTTGGTGATATCTGATGAAAAGTTCAAATATGTTGTTTTTCTGGGACCAAGTGGCTCATAATGAGTGAAATTATAACTCGTTAAGATTCTAACTCATTTGAAAAAAGGAAATTAATTGCTGTGTTACATCTATATTTTTTTCAGTACAATCTAATATAAATAGAGGCATAAGCTTCTTGTGATTTTTTTTTTTTGTGGCGGGGGGAGAAGGACTTTTATCCTGAGCCTGCTGGTTCGTATGTTTGTAATCAAAAGGAAAAAGATCACAGATTTGAAACCTTGATTTAGATGTTCAAAAGAATATATGGGATGGTGCAGATATTCTCAGAAGTCACAAAAATATTGAATTTATTTCAGTGGTATCTGTCTATTAATGACCAGTATTTAAAAGATGGGTTCTTAATGTGATATTTATGTAATAATATAAAATATAATAATATAATAATTTTTAATAAATACTATTCTACTGAAAATAACTATGTATAAATGTAATATACCATAGAAATATGATTATATATACAAAACACAGAAATTCAACATAAATTTTTAAATCCTATGTATAAATTCTGAAATTCTAGACCAAAATGAACTTTCTATCATGACTTTAAATGACTGGTAGTCCAAATTAGGAATCACATTAACATGACACCAATTAATATTAAGTTCTTGTAGTATAAAGAAGTGCTGAGAGTCGCATATATACCCAAGTGTTCCTTTCATGCCTTGTCTATTTAATTTTGGCCTGAAGAACCAGAAGACATTTAATGGTTAGGAGGAAATAGCAGGAAAAGATGATGTTCAGGAGCACATTTCTTGTAGACAAAAATACCTTCTTTTGCATTCTTTTTGGTTAGCTATACTCTAAGTTTCTTTCATACAGTGCATGAAACTGAGGAAGCACAGTGTTTGTGTTCTCACTGTTTGAACTCTTAGGTTAAAATTTGTATGGTACTTAAAAGCTCTTTGACAGGGATTTTAACTCAAAAGCTTGTCTGCTGCTTCCAAATCCATCTGCTGACCTGTTACTATTTCAGCATTGTATCAATGAGAGACCTAATAATAGAGAAAGGTGATTTTATTTAAAATAGAAACTGAAATAAAGCAGGTTTTGGTCACACTCTCACAGTCTGACAGTCTTACTCACCAGGAGGTGTGTGTCTAAGAAGTCTAAGAAGTCTGCCCAGCCAGACCCAGGGGCAGAGGATTTCAAGCCATCCACCTGGCATGCCGACACCAGGATGTTTGTGAACACATAATGGGCCCAGCATCTATTGCTGTGGTGCAAAGGCCCAGGGATGGCAGCTGTGAAGTCCTTCAAGCTTCTTCTGTGTTCTTCTTAGGCTGGTAACTGTGCACAGATTCTGGTTGTGCCAGTTTGTGTCCTTCTGATGCTGTGTCTGTGCCACCTCTTGTGCCACCTCTGTGAGTCCCCAAGGGCCATCACTGCTTTGTCTAGAGATGTCCCTGTCCAGTGGACCTGGCCTCAGTGTGCTGGGGTTTTGCTGATGTGCTAGTCTGGGTTCTCATTAACGTGGGCTGTTACAAGAGCCCTTTCCTTGCTCTTGTGCTCATGCTGCTGTTGTCTCCACACATGGATTTAACCAGTCTTTCTCCATTCATACCAATCTTGGACTATTTTTCTGTGCAAAATTTTGTTGCAGCATATAATTAAACCAGTACTACATAATTTTTATTTTCCCCCAAGTACCTTTGAAATGAAATTTAACTTCCTCTTTGATGTCTCTTACTTATTTTTGAAAATAGCTTAGCGTAATATCACTGTGTCAGCCTATTTTTGGATAGCTGTCAGATCTTTCCAATCTCAGATATCAACATTTTCAACATTTTATAAAGGTTCATAAATAAATAATAAATCATAGTAGATTTCCCTTTTTTATTGCCTCAGATTTTCATGGGTAAGACTACAATATAGCTCTAAAACCGTGTACATATTACAAATTATTTCTGAAAATACAGTGATAATATCACTGACACATTTTACAAAAATAGCAATTGCGAATAGCAAGGACAATACTAAATGCAACCAGTCAAGGAGTCTAAATTGTACTGCATATTTCCAAGCAAGTATCTCAAAAGGCACTTGCATTTTTAAGAAACATCTGTTCTCCAGATGCTTACTACTCTATTGAAATCGAGACACTAGGCAAAATAGTTTTTCTTATATAAAAATTTGCTTTGGTTGATACATTTTTTTTGATACATCTTGATTTTCAGTACTGAATATCTAGTGTGTCCATGCTCAGAGACAGTATTTTATTTTGCATTAACAGAAAAATTGAATGGTAGGCCACATGAAGCGGTATGATAGGCACTGAGAGATTCGGGATAAAATACTGTATAAATAACTATTATTTTGTCAGAGCTTATTAGTAAGCAGAGAGTTTAAAGTTCTACTTACATATCTTGTAGGGCAAGTTTCATTTTTATATTTTTAAAATGTTGGAAATATTGTAATTGATGGGGTGAAGTAAATGAAGTAAGATCTACTTGAATTCTGTACTGAATGGGTACATTTGTTTTAGGAATCAAGCACCTCTTTAAAAAAAAGTCATTGTTGTGATATAAATTAACACAGAGGAAAGAGCAGTCTAAAGCTGAGAGTAATGTTTATTTGCAGCATATCTGAAATATAATTATTTTAGGAAAGCATTACAAGTAAGACCCAGAGAAATATGACAAGGTTATAAAGGCTCATATTTTGCTTAGTGGCACTGAGAATGTTTTTGTGCAAGACAAACATACTTACCCTGAAAAACCTTGGATTCCGTTCCAAGGACACCTTCTGGCTGTTTAACAACAACAAAAGTGGAAGATTGCATTTAGATCTTTGTTTGTGCTCACTAAGGGATAATAAGTCTTTCTGTGTGTTTTAAGAATTTTCCAAATCAGAAGATAAAGCAATGTTCTCAGCATGAACTAGCTGATTCTCATACCAACACTGGAGTTAGGCCGTATGCTTTCATTAAGCTGTTCTTACACAGAGGGCTGTTTTGAAAACCAGCAGCTTTTAACTGCTTAATTATATAATTAAGACATATCTTAATTATTCTACCATCAGACATGGTAGAATAATAACCAGACAATATAAAAAGTTCCTTATGTTTAGGGGGAGGGATGACGTATTAGGATATTGAAGTCTAAAAATAAATATTCTAAAACAAGAGCATTGTAACATATGGTTACACAGGCAGTTACTAAAATACAAAGGCAGGTTTCCCTGGAGAATATTATTGCTTTGTTGTTGTAGCTCTGTTGGCTGGACTATATTCCTGATGCAAAATACCCTTGCAGAACATCTGCCAAGGTGAATCTGTAGTTGAGTCAGTGTCTTTGTGGAGTTTTGTAAATGGGAAGGCGGGCAGAGTTAAGGCACTTCCAGGGAATTTCCTGTTTGTTGTCCCCAGAATGTTGTTTCTGTTTTCCTGATGTCTTTTGCTGTGAGACAGATGTTTTTTTCAACATACAGTGCCAAATTCTTTGGCTGTTGTTTTGTGATATATGCTGGTTGTAAACGTCCATGCTCTGCACAACAAGAATTACTGGAGTAACACTCAAGCTGAAAAGCAGTTCAGTACCATGTAATTAGGCTCTACACAGCTTAATGCAGTGATGCCATAAGCTTCAGGGAGTATATCTCATGACTACAAATGAATCACATCTCCAAGGTACTAATACCAGTAGTCTATCCCAGAATAAAAATGGATTCAATAATAATGACAACTGCAGCATGAAAAACTTACATTAATAATAAGTGTAATCTTCCTTTTTTGTGTTCTATCAGCTGTAATGTAAATAGCCGTGTTTAGTGTAGAATATCCACTGCCCACGTTAAAAGCTATAAAGGAAGTTCCCTTCTGTGATACAGGAATCCAAGTCTGCTTGAACACTATGAATACACTTGGCATAATCATAGACTCATATGGAATCATATAATAGGCTGGTTGGAAGGGACCTTTAAAGGTCATCTAGGCCAACCCTCCTGCTTTAGACAGGGACATCTTCAACTAGATCAGGTTGCTTTGAGCCCTGTTCACCTGACCTTGAATGTTTCCAGGGATGGATCATCTACTACCTCTCTGGGCAACCTGTCCCAGTGTTTCACCACCCTCATCATGAAGAATTTCTTTCTAATATCCAATCTAAATCAACCGTCCATCAGTGTAAAACCATCGCCCCTTGTCCTGTCACAACAGGCCCTGCTAAAAAGTGTGTCCCCACCTTTCTTGTAGGCCCCCATTAAGTACTGAAAGGCTGCTATGAGGGCTGCCCAGAGCCTTCTCTTCTCCAGGCTGAACAAACCCAACTCTCAGCCTATCCTAAAAGGGGAGGTGCTCCAGCCCTCTGATCNGCTCCAGCCCTCTGATCATCTTGGTGACCTCCTCTGGACATGCTCCAACAGATATTTCCTGTGCTGGGACCCCAGAGCTGGATGCAGCACTGCAGGTGGGGTCTCAGCAGAGCAGAGCAGAGGGACAGAATCCCCTCCCTGGCCCTGCTGGTCACACAGCACTGTGTGAATACTGAGTGGCACTGTATGAATATTGAATCTATAAAGATGAGGAGTAAATAGGAGTAAGTTACTTAATTCTTCTATATTTGACTGGTGGAAGCTACAGGATTACTTAGCATAACTCTGGTGCTTTCTTTCTTCTAAAATGTACTGAAAAATGTAGATACAGCTCAGAAATTGCAAGAAAACCTTCCCAGGCAGTTATTGTGGAGTCAATCACAGACTATAAATTTGAATCCTAGTTTAAGTTTTGCTAACTGGTTCTTGTTACTGTTACCTATGAACAGATGGTGAAAGGCACACTTGACCACAGCTGTCAATGGAGCACATAGAGACAGTTGGAGTTTATTAAATCTAAGATAAAATTTGTTTAAATAAGGCCAAGCATTCTTTAATTGAGTGTGACTAGATACTGGGGGGTGGGCACTTAACCTTTCACCCACATTTTGGGAAAAACATTTTTGTGGCAATTTCTGTACATTGAATTACCAACACTGTAGCTTAATTAATGTAATTCCTCTCTATTAATTACAATACTATATTACCTGAACACATTTAATTTTTTAGTACTTCTTGTTCTGTTCTCACTCAAAATGTAGCATCCAGAAATGGTTTTAGAAATGTAATAGAAAAATATTATTTTAATTGTTTGTTACTGAAACTTTTTAATTACAGGTAAATATTGTTTAATGATATATTTTATATATTAAAATAACAGTAATTTTTTAGGTCTCCACTGAGGTTTATATTACCTGGTTTTTTTATTCTTAATGTCAAGAAGCTTAGGGGCCCTGGTTGAATTTTTGTGCCTTAAGTTAAGCTCCTTAATGAAAGAAAAAGCAAGTTAAATTATTTGGAAATTTCTGAAAGGATATATTTAGGTTTAATGTCAAATAATAAATTATTGTTGTGTCTTCATGTAGCCAAGGCTCTTTCTAATTATGTCTTCCTTCTCATGTTGCCCTTTATAAGGAGTAAATTTCCTTCACTCAGTTTTTTAGGTCTGGGATTTACTTAGCTAAGAAAATTTATGGGTAAGTTAAGAGGTTTATTCCACACCATCTCTATGTAGTGAATGGCTAGAAAAAGAAGGATGAATTTTTTTTTACACAGCAAGATTCAGAGTATCTAAATAATCCTTGTGACCTCAATTAGAAATCAAAGGTGGTTTTTTTGTGGGATATCAATGCCTGTGGTGTTTTTTGAGGCACCCAGCCATAACGCTTCCAGCACTTGCTCAGGTATGCAGAGAGCAGAGCAAGTGCCATGCCAGCTTATGCTGCGAAATTTGACTCTTAAAGTTGATTGTTGTAAAACCCTGCTTAGGTAGAGCCAATTCTGTACTCTGTGAACTTATGAATAATCCAAATAAACACCACTGAATTTAGGGAAAACTTGTAGGGGCAAAATTTGTTGCTGCTCAGCCAGAAAGGACTATTCAGATTAAAGTTGATAATAATCAATTTACAGTTATGAGCTCACTCTCTATTAAGATGACAAAAAGCCTTAAAATAAAGGATACAGAATCCTAATGAGCTGTAGAAGGTAATTAACATTTCCTTTTGAAATCTCTCTTAGTGAAGGAAGACCTTCTCCCAGAGTGGAACTGCTGCATAACATAGACCCCATGTTTGTGGATGACTTCCCATGTGAGTATGCTCAAGATTTATTAAACATACAGTTTGTCTTCTGAACACTTCAGGTCTTCCATAAGTGAAGTATTTTCTTCCAGGTGAAGCAAAATACAGTAGGATGCCTTTTGCTGTTAAGTAAATAGCTTTAAAACACGGGAACGTCATCCCCTGCATAGTGTAAGTACTTCAACATGATCAACATGGGCTTCCTATTTCAGAGAGCTCTGGAACACTGCTGAGTAATGAAAAAAGTACTTTGGGACATGGAAATGTTGAGGAGCAGCTGTGTGCCTGAGGTGCACGGGGAGGCACACTGCCAACAACCCTTTCCAAACCCTCTCTCCAGAGTTCCAAATGAACTGCTCGCCCTAATGCATCTTGATACAGCCATATAATATGACCTTGCAAATGGAAAGCTTGAGTTTGTGAGGAGCTGAGAAGTTCCAAGCCTTGTGATTGCTTTTGTTCCGTAATCATGTGGGTTGGATCCTTAATGCCACAATCACATGAATTGGAGCTGAAGTTTGCTAGTTCTATAGCCCTTTTTGAGCACCATCTGTTTTATGATTCAACATTACTAGTTTGCTAAGGACTACAAACTTTTAAGGCAGACATCTTCTTCATACAGAACATTGGAACAGGTCCCTTCCAATGTTTTTATAACATTTCTATATTTCATTATATAAAGAAGTAAATCCAGGCAGAGTAGTGCAATGGTGACAGTGATCTGTTGCCTGCAAGACAAATACATGTTGTGCTGCAGTAACTGAATGGAAATGGGTAAAGTGGCCTTTTGCAATGCATGTCTGGTTCTGTGATGCGTTTCTGAGGAGCAACATTGTGCCTGTCTAGTGCTGGGCAGCACTGCTTGCAGATAATTCCTACATACTGATTGAATTAAGGTGTAGCTACTCCAATTTCCCTTTGAAAAGTGCTCAGTGAGTCATAGCATTCCTGTACAATGCTGTGTCCTGGTGAGGTATTCTCAGGCATACTTCAGAGACCATCTTTTCCTTGTGGGAATGGCCTGTGATAGAGCTCAGCGGAGGTGTTTGAGTAGACAAATTCCTGGAGTAAGCAGAAGGGGGACAAGCAAAGGAGGTTTTCAGGAACCTGAGCTCTTTGGAAATACGGCCCCAAATCTCTTCCATGATGCCGTGCTCTGATGATTGTTCCCTGTTTGCTACATACATCATGTCCTTAGTTTTTGTGTGCATTGCATGAAGTGTGAGCAGGAAGCTGGGCTGGGGGTCAGAAACTGTAGCAGGTGAAACTCTTGTGCTGGATGAGATGTGGCTTTTAAGAATCATGAACAGAAGAAGTTACATGCATGCCTGTAAATTTAGAGTGTTTTTATGTACCTTTCAAAACTGCAGTAATGAAAAACAAAAACTTAACTGTTCTTACATAATGTTCTTATGCACCATATAGGGTTTCCCTGTCTTTTCTCAGCAAAAGCCTATTCTTTTGGCAAATTACTTTGTGCCTCCTAATGAAATTATGCTTTGTCATATAAAGATTAAAATTTCTATTTAGCAGCCTGAGTTATTAGGAGTAATTTTTTATGTATGTAAGTAATTTCTGATTTCTGCTTACTGTCTGTTTTCCATTTATTGAAATTGAGTAATAAGTTTAGAATTAACATCTAGAAAAATTATGCTGGTGTCTCTATTATGGGTAGCTTAGGGAGACACAAAACTTGGAATGTACAAGTACTTTCAGATTTTCAGCAATCATGTGTCTCTTCATGTTTTGTTGGGTTTTTTAAAAAAAAGCGTCCTAAACCGTCCATGCAATCTTCTTGTCATCAAGATGATAAACTGTATCACTCTGGAGTCCTGCTCTTTCCTTGACTAAGTATTGTTTCCATGTCCTAACTGTTTTGACATCAGAATACTCTTTTGCCTGTGGTGCTAAAATACATATTTGCAGATTTTGCTGGGTTCTTTCTAAACTCCTGTGTAACCTTTTACCTTCTTTATGCACATTTTGCTGTTGTCATAGTCTACTTTGAAAAATCACATCACCTAAATCATCTTGTGTCAGATGAGGTATTCCTATTAAACTAATGCTTTCTTTTTTGTAGAAATTTGAATTAGAAAGTGAAATAATAACTGGAAGATAAGATTAGCCAAATCTTTGAGTTTGCAGAGTACTGTAGAACAGCAAATAGGCAACTAAAACTCAAGATTCTGTTAAACATAACAAAAAAAGGACTTTTCAGGTTGTTGTAGGCAATCAGGCGAGAAGACAGTGCTGTTGTACTTGGGCACATGTAGAGCATTAAGTTACTATTTTACCTGCACTCAGTGCAGGTTCAGTGCTCCTGAGCTCTTGAGTGGTTTTGCCTATAATGTATACATTCTTTCACCATAATATATTTTTATTTAATGGATGCATTTATCTTCATCTCTATCAGAGTAAACTGATTATATATATATGTATATATATTTAGTGGTATGAATGATGGGATGTCTCACATAATTAATAGGGTTTTTCGACTGAAATAGGAAAACTGAGCTTTGTTCTGTTCAGATTTTTACACCAAAATAAGCACTCCTTCACATTAATTAGTTTAGTGACAAGTCAACTGTTACAGCCAAGTTTTCAACAGAATGTTAAGTTAAAGTAATAAGACATGGTGCCTTGATTACAGAGCTAACACCTCTGCTGCTGTGGTTAGTTAGAACTGACCTTGGGCTGTGTGTTTACCCCTTGTGGGGTAACATCACATAACTTTTCAGCTTCTCAGACTGACCGCTGGTTTCTGATCTCTGGGCATCAGCCGGGGTTACTCCAGCAGATCTGATGAATCTACTGATCAGCATCTACTTACCTTTTTTCAGGACTTGATGTCCAGCGGCAGACACTACAGTAGCCCTCCAGTAGTCTTGTATCAAAGTACTGCACTTCTCCTATTGTTAATACTAAACAGCACAGGGGGGAAAACACTGTGAACTAGTTTGCCTGCCATTCCATTTTACAAAAAAGTGCTCTGGTCTTAATTCACTGACTACTTCAAGTAAATCATCTTCTCTCTTCGAAAGCAGGCTTTCTTCATTCAAATATAAACCTTTCCTGTGGTCTTACACGGGCAGTGTTTTAAACTGGAATTCTTCATTTTTCATCTTTAGGGCTAAGAAAAGTGTTCCTCTCCCTGGCCACAGACCTTGCCTGCAGCCTCCTTCTGGCCTGTGCCAACCCAGTGGAGTGGTTGGGGTTAAAAACCAGCTTTTCTCTCAACGAACTGATCTGGTTAGTGGTGCAGACGTACAACAATTGTACTTGTGTAAGAGCAGACAGTGGAATGAAAACCTAGGGTGGGATCTCTAAAAGTAGGATGAGAGGAGGGGTGGGTTATGGTCTTTGGGGGTTGCAAGGCCAGTCTGGTGGTGAGCTGTTGCCAAGATGGCCAGCCTGTCCTCTCCCTTTCCTCCATCCTTCCTCCTTCACTCGTGGTAGGTGTAGAAATCACATGGTGACAAGATGATTCTTCTGCCAGATCAGCTTTCAGACTGTTTTGGGTAGCCACGCATAAGAGGAGGAAAGGTTTCTACCACGTCAGTGGGCTGAATCAACCTGCCCTGTGGCTATGTGACTGGGAGCAGGGGATCAGTGTGTGGTTGGTGGCAGATGGAGAGTCTGGCCACAGGACTCACCACCTAAGATCAGTTCTGACCATGTTGGGAGCCTCAGCCAGAGGCAGTATTTCCATGGAGTTTAAGCTAGTAGGCTGCTGCTGCTACCACAGGAGGATATGCTACCTCCCACAGTGCCTCACCACTGCTCCCCTTTCTCATGGGTCACCGAAACTACTCACAGAGCTGGGCTATGAACCAGATCAGGATACTGGTTCAGACTTTAGTAACCCTTTTTTCCCCCCTCCGGATGTATGCTGGATAGCCAAGCGCTCATTTTGGCACAAAGAATTGGACTAGAAGGAGTTTTGGGGGACAGGTTAGACTGATTCTCTTGGCTCTGAAATTAAACCCTGAGGTTTCTGTTTCATGATACATGATAAAGTGATCCAGCAGGTTTCTGCCAGGGATGTGCTTTACTTTCTCCCCTCCCCATTCTCAGCCACATGATCCTAGTGCTTATTTTGCATTCATTTTGGCACTCTTTGGATACCTCTGTGAACCGATCCAACTTGCTAGCCTGGTTTCCTCTGTCATGTGAGTCTGCATATTGGAGGGGCTGATGGATGCCAGTGGCAACTCAAGGCAGGGGCAAGGAGGCTGTGTGGTTGGAAGAGGGGAGGCAGAGGGAGAAGCAGCCCTCCTAGTGCTGTCTGGCTGCTTCTGGAGCCAGAACCCCAGGGGGAAGGAGTGAGAAGCCACATCTTCTGGTTAACCTTGATGTGCTAAACTGGCCTGGTGAGCTCTGCAGATGGAGCTGGACCCACACGCCTCAGAGGTGATTGCTCCTCTACCTCCTTGCTACAAGCCATTGCTTTTGTCTTTCTGGTTGTTCCTTCATCACACTGTTGACTGTTTTCAGAAGTGATGAATGATGTCTCAATTGCTTGGTCTCAATGTAGATTTGTAGTTTATTGGAGAGTTTACAATTATGTAAATTTACTATGAAAAATCTGCTGTCTTTCAGGTTTGGGTCTGAAACATCCACATTTTCTGTTAGGTTTAAGGATTCAGTAGTAAAATAAGAAAATTAAAAACAGAAAGCTAAAATTATGTTGAGAGTATAATTTTCTCTGTAATGTGTAGGTTAAGAAAGCACAAATAAAATGCATAAAGTAACTTAGAAATTGCATAAGTCAAAAATCTGATTTACATAAATTTGAAGAGAAAGGAAAAAAAATGGTTTTGCCCCATTTTTGTTACTGTGTCTTTAAAAATAAAAAAATAGCCAAGCTGTTGATGGTTTGGCAGCTGTGCAGATGACATCAGCTCTTCCATTGTGAAAGATCTGCTGTCTTTTAAACAGCCTTATGGCATTTCATCAAGTTTTGGTGATTCAGCTAAATTAAAACCCAACTGGTTTTAAGTCTCAATTCCCTTAACTGCTAAACCAAACTTTTTTCTGACCACAGTCGTTGCTAGATGGCCTGTCTTGAAGCAGCATTGAAACTTTATATCCCACAGAAGGCAATCTTATTTTGAGAATCAGAACTAAATGACATGCTGAAAGGAAATATACCCTTGAATTCAGAGTTGTTAATCAGAATCTGTCAGTACACACTGTATTAGTTTTAATCTGACTTGCTAAATTTATTAATGAATTTAGTGACTTTCACAAAATCGTGTAGACTACATGTGTAACGTCACTTTCTCTTCAAAAAGAACTTGAATTTCTTTAAATTGGAAAGATGTATTCAAAATAATGTTTTGGGTGGGGCTGGCTTGGGCTGAAGAAACTTTTACCTTCATTTAAAATTCCAAACTTAACCATAAACTAAAACTTCAAAGGCATAATAACATTGTAGATTACTAATTGTAGTCAATTTATTTGGAAGATATATCTATTCAGAGGCAGACATCCAAGACAGAGAACTTGTAAAAACATTTTGTGATTTTTCCCCAAAATTTTATTTGCCTAGAGCAAAATTAATCAATTTTACATTGCTCTCCCTGACATTTGAAAGAAGGCATTACCTCATATATTGCACTATTAATTGCCAGAATAAATGATTGCTTATAAAGGGCTAGATCTGCTATATGCAGAGTGAACATGTGATATATTACAATAGAGAAACCTTTTCTGTTTTGGGACTGATGTGTCATTCATGGACATTAAAATTGCATTATGATGTCTGTAGCATTATATATTATATCCATACATATACCAAAATGATTCATCTTGCTTAAGGAATAGACACTCTAGGCTCCTCTAGGTCCCATTTATTACTTATTTTGCCTAGGTAAAACATGATTCCTAAGACTTTGTAGGACAGAAATTACTTCTTCCCCAGTTCTGTTACTGATGATCTAGCTTGTTTAGAATTATTTAACAAAAAGGAAAAAAAATAAAGAAGAAAAAAGTGGGAAAAAATCTATCATAATGGAGTTATTCAGTCACAGCAGAAGATGCATGGATAAGTGTGCTGGGTGGGCATTGAATGGGATAAAAATACTCCATGTCTGTGACAGGCTTAAGACCCAGAATCTACTCTCGAGTCAAAACTGTGCAGAAAATTGACCAGTGTGGTCAGCTGACTGAGCTTACATAGTGGCAGCTGGAGTGGGAGAACTGTCAAGAACGGACAAAAACACAGATATGTTCTTTGCTTCTCCAAATTACCATTTTTCTGCAAAATTATACATGTGCGTGCTGACCATCTGGACTCTGTCATCTTCCCATTTCAAGAAAATCATAAATTGCAATGACCCCCTGTAAGTTTGTAAGGCAGGAGTTGCCAGCATAGGACCCTGGAACCCTCAGCCACTTCATGCAGTGCATGTCATGCTGACCTGGCAGTTTTGGGCAGAGCTCAGCTCCATTCCTTAATGGGAGGCTGCTGTTCCAGCTAGCTCTTCTGCCATTCACATCAGACGTAAGTGGTGTTTTTCTTTTGACTATCAGCTATATGAGTTTCTGGGGTGTAGCTCTTGCTGTCAGGAAGTTTGGTCTGTGGTTCTGCGTTGCCTTGGCTCTTAGCCCATCTGCATCTCAGTGTGAACCATCCATCCCTGCAGTATTTAATACTAGAGGATTGCATGTTTGGTGAGCCTCATAAATACTAATCCCCGTGTTTCCTTTGGGATGTAGATAATCTCTTCTAGAATTTAGAAATGTTAGGTCACTTGATTAAGTGTGTAATGCAAGTGTCATGATGGGAATCCAGAAATCCCTCTATACTGCTTTTTTATTCTTCATTGTATTCTATAATTATTTGAACATAATGCTAGCATTTTATATTTTTATGCAGGTCTTGATGTAAATGGTAGATTACATTTTTCAAATGAAATGTCTCTGAGCCATAAGCCTGAAAAATTTTAATTGTGCACAGCTTGTTAGAGTTGCTGCTCAGTTCTCTTTACCTTCAACCTGTGACCCATCCTTACAGTGATGCAGATGGAGTTTTGCTGTTTCACATATAAGGCCACCACAACATGACATATCTTCAATAATTCATAAGCTCCATTGCAATCAGTTAAAATTTGTTTCCTGGGAAAAGTAAGATTTTGATTTTTGTTTTCGTTATTTTCCCCTTGGAAGTGAAAGTCTAACATTTCTTTTTGCTATCTCTCTTTTTGTGATGTTTAACATCGTAGGCTGTAATATCAAGTTTGCTCTTATTTAGAATAACTTCAATTTTTTCATTCTGTAGTTGTGTAAGAATGTAGTAACCTGGATAAATACTTCACCCATTTGATGTGCACAGGGATTTTTTGCTACCCTCAGTGATTCTGGATTTAACTCAATTGTTTTTGTGGTGTGGTATTTTTGAAAAGAAATCATATGTTGTAAAACAAGAAGGTGAATACTTCAAATGTCTACTCCTGTTGAAATTAAGCAGAGTGTGTATTTTGAAAGGTAAGAGACTGACTGTGATATTCACCTATAAATCTTTCCTTTGAAATCCAACATTAGTATGATAAAACTGACATTAGAAGGAATAATACTAGATCTAGGTGTTCATAGCATTTAACTAAGTGAATTAAGATAGATGAGCTTCACTATTTAGGTTCATGTACAGCACAGCCCTACCCCTTGTCAATGTGATGGCAGGAAGTTACAGTGTCTCAGGGCTCATCTGCTTCTTAAGATCAGTATTCTGTTCATTCTCCCAAGGTTAAGGTCAAGGCTATTCTTCAAATGTTTTTATTTTAATAAAGTGAGAGAAAGACTCAGAGTTTTGTAGAAAACTCATTATTGCCATAAAGCAGCAAAAGGTCACAAAATGTCTTTCCTCAGTGAAGTAGCAAAACCCTTTATTTCTTCGGTAATTCATTGTCACAGTATAGGTTGGAAGAGCCCTTGACATTTCCAGAGTTTCCTTGTTGAGGTGAAATAATTGCTCTACGCATCATGGTTCAAAAAAAAGAGGGATCAGTACAAAGTACATTTATGCAAAGGCCTTGTAAGCTCACAGAGCCATCTGCATTTCAAAGTGTCTGTTACAAGATTGCTCTTTCTTCTGGCCTATTTTCGTGAACTTTCACGTTAATTAAGGCATCAGAGCTACACATACTTGTGCAACTTCAGAAATGTACCTTATAAATTGGATAAGCCAATATAAAAGTTCTATTTCTGTAACTGAAATAGAGAAATCACTTCCTACTGTCTAGTACTGACTAATGATCTGTCTTTCAGAAAGCACTGTAGAATATGTATTTTATTCACTATAAACGTGAAGGAAAAATTGTTGGCTTTAGAAGAATGAGCAGAAAAGCAAAAATGAATTGACTCTGTCTGAGTGAAGACCTAAAAGCGTAGATGGAAGAAGGTGCTTTGTGTGACTTCAAGCCTTTTCAAAAAATGTGCAAGTCTTTCTCTCTGCTAAGGAGAATTGCCTGTCTGCTGTAGTACAGACCATCACCTAAAACAGGAATCCACAGCACTGCAGCAAGCCTAGAAATAGCCATGAAGGACTTGTTCAGCTCTCACTTTGATTGTTTGTTTGTTACTGTGAAGAGGGAAAACGCTACTTAATTAAACAGTGCTATTCAAAGCTACCTTGTATTTTCGAGCTTTGATTTGTATGAGATTTTTTGTCTTTGGTGCTTCATAAGCAGGCAAAAGTCTAAGAAGCACTAAATAATGTTATGATTAGAGGTTTTTTAATGTACAACAAGCAGTGTCTACACAGAAACAGTCTGTTCCCAAACAAGATACTCTTATATATACTTTCCTTGAAACGGTCTAAATGACCCGCTGGGGCTTTGATATTTAACTTTTTCCCTATGTTGATGAAGACTTTAAAATATATGTATTTTCTGAAACATTCAGTAAGCTCTAAATTTTGGCTTTATTGTGGATGATGGTGACTGTGAATGTTAAGAGAAATATCCATAACACTTTTTCCTGCCTCTTTCTCCATCTCTTCCCATTTCTCCATCTCTTCCCAAGATTTTACTCATGTAAGTAAGTTAATTCAGAGACAACACAGTGAATTTGGTTCAAATCATGTATCCCATCAAAGAATATATCCCAAGAAAGTCTATGCATTTATAACATTATCCATTATAATCAAGAAATTGAAAACAATTCCTGCATTTTTGTGAAAGATACTCTTAATTTCGTTTTTGCTGTTCATTGACTGAGATTTGCAGAAGTTCAGCAGTTATCAATAAAGGCCATAAGATAATTTGCGGAGTATCAAACTGATCATGGTGAGACTGGCATTTTTAACTAGAGCTGAGTATGCTTCGGTTGACTGAGCTGTATGCTGGAGGGGAGCTGAATACAAGAGCTGAATCAGTTGCTGGAGGAATATGAATTGTATTCATGCCAGGAAAACAGTATGCTCTTTGCCAAAGCAATAGGGAGAAATTCTTAAAACTCCTTCTGGAGTTTGCTTTGTCCTGTGCATTTCTTGATGAAAACTAAGTGACAAGATGCTGCATAGAATCAAGTCTAGCAAAAGGTAATTCTTGTCATGAAGTTTCCATTGTATAAAATGCTAAAAATATGGTGTAGTGTAGCCCCACCATATTTATAGTACATCAGTGTGAAACACAGTGCAAAATTTTCTGTTTATGGTCAAGTGAGAGTTTTGCTTGGGCAATCCTTATCTACTTGTATTGAAGACTTTTTCTGCTTCTGTAGCTATAGGGAAGAGAAAGTTATAAATGGAGAGTTATAAATCTGTGGAGAACTGCCATGTGTTTCCATGCTGTTGACAAACAAATGTGGCATTTTAAAAGACCTTATGTTTATAAATAGAAGATATATAAGGTCCAAGTGTGTCTCCTAACTGTAAAAAAGTAACTTTTGTCCTTTAGCTTTTTTATTTCTCAATAAAATTTTCTTTGAAAATACAGTGTTATCTTGCCATTGAGTAGTTGATTCATCTGAGTGGTTTAAGATTTTAGGGACTGTATAAATTATATTACTACATTAGAGATAGTCCAGATTTTCAATGTGTATAAGAGACTTGATTTAATATTTATCAGTGGAAATGAAAAATGTAGTACTTTCACTGCTCTCGATACTGTAACCACTGTGGTCTAGGGTATATAATGAAAACTTCAGTCGTGTTAAATATATCATTTCCTGAAATTTAGAAGGAAAAAAAATCTCAAATAAAGCATCATGTTGGTGCTTAATCAAAAACATAAAGCAAAGAAATTCAAATGAAATGAAAATCCATTGTCATTTCTGACAGTCTGTCGATCCATACTACTTTTATTCTGTGTGCAGATGAACAATGTGGACAGTACCATTTGCCAATTGCTGAAGTGGCCTCCACTGGAAGTGGTGTATTCTGAAAGCTATTTCTTTGTTCTTACGTTGCTTCATTAAACTTTCCTGCAACCTTTTCTGTTTTCCCCAGATCCAGGTGCTTAAAAACTGGGAAATACCAAAGGAAATCTGGATTTTTTTTCGTGCACCATTCTGGTTTTTATGGTGTAAGGTAGAGACCTGGGGCTGAATGTGTTTGTAGACTTTCTGCAAGTCAAACTATAGGCCAGATCACTTGAAAATGAAAAACACACTGTGCCTACAGAACATTTTGCATCTTGAATGTTAGAAGAACACATATATCAGTGAAGTAAGATTTACAGGATAGTAGAACATTAAGAATTTATTACAAATGGTGTACCCAACTAACTTTCCTTACTTTCTTATATAAATTGAAAATTTTATGTACAAATTTGGTGTTAGTGGAAATCAAAATTACCCAAACCCATCTGGATATCCCATCACTTATTTTCTATGTTGTCATTCAAAATATTTGTATGTATTGTATGATGTGAAATGTGAAGTACAGACTTGCACAGAGCTGGGGAGAAATCTCTCGTGAAAGATGGGAGGTCACTGTTCAAAACTGTTTGTAACAAATGGAGTAACTCAGTTGGTTAGTGCTTTTGGTGTGGCCTGAGAATTTCCTCAGGGAGGAAACTATTGGACAGTTGGAAAAATGCTGTTGGAGGAAAGTTCAGAAGATGTGGTTGTGGGAAGCAGTGCTGACCACGAAGAAAAGTTACTGGGTGGCTTCCTGAGTTTTACTGCAGTGAAGTTATGGTTCATTTCTTGACTTTGTGTTCCCCTTTGTGGCTCCATGCTCCTATAAAGGATCAAGTGTTTGAGTACCTGTTACCTGAAGTCTGCCTTTATTCTGCTTTCCAGTGCAGCAGGGAAATATGTTTAAGTAAACACTTTCTAGATTTTCTAGAACTTCAGAGCATAGTGACATGCGTTTTGGAGCAGGGAAAGTTACTGTAGAATTCATTTTTACCTGTTCATCCGTAAGGCTCAGTTTTTGGTATAATTCATGGCATTGTGTGTTCTTATTTTCTTAAACTCTTTCTTCTGAGAATTGGTAAATCATGTATTGGCACTTTTGTTTTGATTTCAGAATCGCTTTTATTTGAGGAGTTGATTAAAGCTTGTGTGTTTTTGCCAGAAGTGATTTCTGTAAATGCAAATGGGGAAGCCTTTCATAGGTCGGTTTTGTGGAAAACGCATTGTGTCAACTGAACTGTATGGATAAAGGGGAATTTAGCTTCATTTATTTGATTAAGAAGAGTTGGTAGGGTGTAAATTCCTTGTTTGTTACTGCTGATGCTTAACCAGTCTGAACCAGATCCCACTGGAATTAATGGAAAGGTTCCCATTTGTTTCAGGGTAGGTTTTTTCAAGCCCTAACAGACTTCCTGCTGCTCCACAGCTGAGCATTAGTAAGGCACAGGAAGCCTGCCAATTGTGCAGGATTTGTGTGTGTGCATGTGGTGAGATTTCTAAGAGGCTGAAGACTACTGTCATGAGGGCAACTTTTATGTGGAATTTCATAATGTTTAAGAAAGTTTGTGATTTTTTTTTTTAACCTACACTTCTGCTATTGCAGCACAAAAATGGGGTAAGGTGATTAGAAGGAGTTTGCATTGTCTATTGTTAGGAATGTAATCACTTGTGATTTTTTTAACTGCTTGGATTTTCTTTTTTTTCTTTACTGGCCAACATGTAAATAAAAATTTTAAATCTTGATAATAGCATCAAATAACTTAGCCAAGAACAGAAGCTTTTATTTTAATGGAAGCAGTAGGAGAATGATTCAATTATGTTTTTCTGACAATACATAGAAGATGATGAATACAATAGGAATTTATTGGATGATTAAAATAGTATGTTGATTTTAAAGATGGTAATGAAAATACTAGAAAATACTCTCTTTCTGTTTGGGTTTCACATGTAAGTGGTTTTTGGTTCACCAGTCCCAGACTTCTGTCTGGGGATCTCCTTTGTGGTTTTTATAGACTACTAATCAGATCACAAGAGGCAGGGAGGCATAGGCATTGCCTTACTATGAAAATAATACTCGTTACTGCTTGTTGGTTGTAAGTCATAGTGGAAGTAGTGTCCATGGTTTGGTTCAACTGTTAAGCAGAATTCTACTCTGCAACATATATGGAGTTGTTCACTGCTCTCTAATAAAAAACATTTTTACAAAATAAGGAAACTTTTTTGAAAGTCTGTACTAGTTTGAAAACAAACTAGCAGGAGATTCCAAGTCAGAACTACAATTTAATAGGAAAATTAAAATAAGGGCAGAAAACACTGGCTGAAACTGACAGAGTCAGGATACAACCTGACACCCTGTCGGTCAGGGTGGTGGTAGCAGTCTGATTAAATGGTGGCTGCAGTCCTCTTGAGGTGCTAGATGTGGTTCTGTTGAAATGGTGATCCTGTAGAAGGGTCTGGTCTTCCTCTGAAGGTCCAGTGGTGGTTACATAGCTCTTGTCCTCTGGGAATCCAGTAGATAAGGCCACTCTGGTGTTCCAAACCTCAGATTATATCCAGGTAGGAATGCTCTGTTCCTCCCCCTGGGCAGAGCATCTCACAATGGGATGATGTAATTTTATGAGTCACGAAGTGAGGCCTTGATAGCTCATTAGTGGAGATAGCCCCTGGAGGGAGTTACCATGGATGAGTCATGGAGAGGATAAAGAACACTGCCCCATTTATCTTAACAGTTTAAGATGGTAATAGAATACATTCCTTTTGGTTACATCTTACATTGTAATTTAAGACAATGTCTAAGAGTATAATCTCAGCAGAATTTGAACATCTAATTTATCTCCTTGAGATGTATCATTGCCAGGTGACACTACCTTTTGAAAGCCTGTCTTCCAAGAGCGAGAGTCTTCAGTGAGTTGACAGCCAGTATGCACAAGATTGAATTATATTAAATACAATATCTTTTTTTGAACATGTGCCTAAGTGCCACTTCGTTCCCTAAAGCTGCCTCACAGCAAGCACTAGTTTCTGCAGTTCAGTAGTTCCTTGCTGTCTGACTCTGTGGTGCAGCCTTGTAATGGCTGTGTCCCTTGCTCTGAGGGTGTGTCTGACAGAACCCCGTGGTGGGTGCCTCTTGTCACACCTGTAGCTCTGTGTGTGTTCCTTCAGCCTCTGTTTGCAGAGATAAGTCTGAAAACATCAGGGCTTGCACTGGTCCTCCCAAGAGTCTCTGCATACAGGCAGGACTTCGTTGCATTGCTGTCTTAGTGACAACTGTGCTTATATTGTGCTTACTGATAAAATGCCATCTCTTTTGTCACCTTTATAACCTGCGGTTAGGGATGTCAGGGGACTGGCAGCTGCAATTAAAAGATTTTACGAAATGATAGAATAACATGGGGATTTTCTATGAAACATCTCTGGTGTAATTAAAAAAAAAAAGCCACTCCATTTTGTACAGAGAATGTAGTCTAGTCCCGTTGGAATATGGCCGTTCCAAGCCAAAGCAGACAGTGAATTTCCTAAGTAAAGAATTTACGTCTCACTCAGTGTTTCAGCGTGTTTGAGTGTTTCTCACTGTGGCTACACAGTGTGCAGTAGTGCTGCTCCGCATGGTAGGTGATGTCTAGTTAGGTCAGGTGGAGTCTGTAGTCACACTGAAAAATAGTAAAAACTACATAGGCCATCGGATTTCACTCAAGACACTTCCTGAGGTGTGTGTAGTAAGTTCAAAGTACTCAAGAGTATTTGATCTGCATGTTTAAATGATATGTCCCCTGTCATTTAAAACAATAAGGTTTTGATCATATGATTGCATTTGGCCAATGTCACACAGGATGGAAGGGAGTGAAAACAACCTGGTCCCTGGAGTTGCATAGAAAATGCAAATTTAATTAAGTAGAATGTACATCTAGCAAAGGAGTTTTATTCACAAGGGATTGCATACCACCTAAACTTGCAACTGGTTTCTGAACTTCCTCAGTCTTTTTTTTTTGAGATGGGAAGACCAAAACTACAGTTTTCCAGTTGCATGGGGCTTTTTGCTTTGTTAACAGGTCCTTTTCTAATAATTTCTTTCCCTCAGTTCTCTTTCTGTACAATGCTGACATAATTCTGAAAAAGCATCAGCTCAATCTGTCGTGATTCTGGGGTTTCACACACTAAGGCCATCATTTTATATGTTTATATGAATTTCAGATTATTTTTTCACACATGCATTAGTTTACCTGCATCTATGTTAAATATCACTGACTATTTTAATGCCTGCTGCTCAGCCTCATACAGGCCTTCTGTCATTCTTCACAGCCAGCTTTAAATAACTTGTCATCAGTCACAGACTCTGTCACCTCACTGTTCATTCCCTTTTCCAGGTCATTTGGAATATGTTCAACAGTATAGTTACCAGCACAAATTCCTTTAGGAATGGAAACTGGTTTTGTTTCCTATTTTTTTTAGATGCTTTTTTATCCATGTGAGGATCTTTCCTTTTCCTATCGTCGCTTAGTTTCTTGACCTACATGGCCATGTGGTATGAAAAGTAAACTTTTGTTCTATGTGGATCCTGTTATGTGTTATTAAAGTGGAGGGGAGTAAGCGAATAAGTTATAGGGGATGTTGCATAGCCAGATAAAATTTGTACTGAAATACAAGTCTTGAGAACTACAGAGAAAAATTTTGGTTAATAAGAAAATATCTAGGGAATCTCTTCGTGCAATATACAGTACAAACTGCAAGGTTGCAAACTTTTGAGATATCCAGTGCAATATGCCCACACACTTGTGTCACAGGAAGTGCTGGTGATGTTCCTGCTTGGGCTGAATGCTCTTGAATGTGCTTTACACCTGCAAAGCAGTAGCACCTGTTTACTATTTGTTTCAGATGTACTTTTAGTTTGGACTGCAAAGAGTGTGAGCCATCTAAAATCTTAATTCACCCTGGGTTTTGTGGCTTTTCTTAATATATACTTTTCAGTCTTTTCTGTCAAGCAGGTTGCAATTTAGCTTGGAGCTTTTTGTGATTATATTTTCCCTGTCATATGGCTGCTACATTATATTATCAGAAATAGAAGCTTAACTATAGAGAATGCTGATATTTTTAATTTTTTCCTTTGGGAAATATACTGAAAAGGCAGATAACTTCTAACATCCTTGTTTTGCAAATGAAGAATGGTAGAAGCTTCACTTGCTTCTGTTTTCCTTAAATGACACTGATTATATGCAGCTGCTTATAAAAGAATATTTTTGTTACTGTGTAGGATATTGGAAAATTGTGGGCATGGCTACTCTGATACTCACTTAGCTGTTCAGATTACTTTTTGGTCAGGGCTCTGTCTCCCAAATAAATAATAAATTAACGTTCCTTTGTCTTTCTCCAAAATTATTCCTCAGTACCCAACACTGCCTCCCCACAGCTTGTATTGTAGACCACAGCGTACAGAAATACAGCGTGCTTCAAGCAACGTCATTTTGGATGCTTTAAGTTTTGTGGTCAGGACCTTGCTAAATGGCATGTTAGAGAGAACTGTGTACTCTTTGATCTCTTACCAGCCAAGAAAACTTGTTCTCAACATGGGTCATTTTCATCATCTTAATCATACACTTCTGAAAGCAGAATATTTTATTTTTAGATGTACTGTCTATTTATGTTGCCACACTTGAAGTTTCTACCAATTGCTTGAGTTGGTCTCAGTGAATGAAAGAAGGTAGGCTAGAGGAAGGAGAAGAGTAATTGATCTATGTTTATTAGATTTTCAAAATACAATGAATATTGATATGGAATATGTATAGTCCTTCTTTTAAATCCCAGCTGAAGATTTACAGTTTATTTAGTTTATCTTCCTTCTTACAGTTAAAAATTAGATAGCAAAGTTTAAATGAGTATACTCTTATGAAACTAGTTATTTAATAAAATGTTTCCACAAATTCGTCTTTTAGATTAATTTAAAGAGCAAGCCTTTCTTTAAAGGGCTGGTTTGGATTGTACGTTTTATTTTCTTTAACCTGCGAATTTGCACAATGTGGGTGTGGACTATGCTTAATCTTTTTTTTTACAAATAATGGTTACGTGGTACTTGAAATATTTGCTTTGCAAAGTAAAAAGCAAAGGATTGAAGTGAATCATAGGAAATATTTGCAAAGAAGCTTAGAGATCTGAGTTTTCCAGCCTTCCTACCAAGTGTTGCAGTGGCTTTTTGCTGTTGTCTGCACTATTTTTGATTTTGGTTGCATTAGTAGAACTTTTTTCCTAGTATTTGCTCTTGATTGAATATTAAATACTGTAGAGGTTATCAGTGAAACTGTTGGAAACATCATAAGACTTAGATAAACAAAGTGGATTTGTAATCTACATACAGGAAGATGAGTAGAGAGCTTCTGTTAGACATTTAAAGTTGTAAAATGCAGTAAAAATGGATGTACCTTTCTTTTCTTCTATTACCATGTGGCATTTCAGGCATCAAAACATCATGAAGTTGTTTTGGTTTGCAGTGGTAGTAGAAGAATTCAAAAGGTTTTGAGTTGTACAGAAAATAAATGGATTTTCAGACATTTTTGTGGTTTTCATGGTGGTCAGATAAATTAGTATTTTTTAATTTTAGGTAAGTTTCTGGTAGGTAGCTGGGACTGTGTGAGCCAAGGAACAGATGATTGATTCTCAAGCATACATTGATCAGCAGGGTAGAAATGTGAAAAAATTTTACTTCCTGTTTTCTACCTCCAGAAATCGTTGCCCAGTTGGATTAATGAACTAATGAGTTAAGCAGAAGGCTGGTGTAAGTGTATGCAAAAATATGTAGGAAGACAGTTCTTTCTCAGGAAGAGCTACCCACCTAACATAAATGATGTTTTAAATCAGGAGTACACATGGGATACTGAATGAGGTCAGAGAGCTTTTTTGAAAGGCGAGGAGGAATAAAACAGGGCTAAGCGCATTGCAGCATTTTTTATGTCTTCCCTGTGCTTAGGAAGTAAAGCGAAAGAGCAGACTCCTGGGCAAAGTAAGCAGTTTTGGTTTGTCTTTTCTGTTTTATGTTGGGTCTTCTGTTATTAACTACTTCTTGCAACACACTTCAGTATGGCAAAACCTGTCATCTTGTAACATTTCTGTAAATTGTAAGGGCTTTTTTAAAGTTTAAAATTGTATGTCTAAAGCGGGAAATAATGTAGGTGTCAGATTCTGATTTCAATGTGAATTCATTATTTCAATTACTTTCCTCTCGATTTATGTTCTGGTGTTAGTGAAAAAACAGCCCTAAGGGAATAACTGACCTGTCTGCACAAACTGATCTGTGCATTGGAAGTCATTGCTAATACAAATTAATGTTACCATTGCTTTATTCTACCCCTCCTTTAAAGAGCACTGAAAGTAAACCAGAGGGTATGCTAGAAATGACTCACGGTGTTCATGGATTTGTGAAATCGTAGTTCAACCTGAATCTGAATCATATATACATAGAGAGGAGGGCAACCAAGGTGGTGGAAGAATTCAAGTGCAAGACCTGGGATGAGTGGCTGAGGTCCCTTGGTTTGCTCAGCTTGGAGAAGGTTGAGGGGTGACNGTGAGGACCAGAGAGCTGGAGTCTATGATCCACATGAGCCCTTTCCTACTTGAAATATGCCATGGTGCTGTGATTCTATACTTAGGTTTTGTGGAACTTTTAACCCTTTCAGTTCAGTGCATACAGGGATTAATATAATGAAAGTTGTATCAATCTACTTCGAAATAGCACTTTCTTTTGTAAATTTTTTATTTGCCTCTCCTGAACTGAAAGTGATTTGGTAACACACCTTGTGTAAGACCACACCAAAAATCTGTCCAGTTCTTTGTTCTGAGAGCAGCAGTTGTGCAAGACAGAGCATATGAGGGCAAGCACATAAATATACTTCTCTTGTGTGGCCCCCACATCCTGCTCCTAATCTTTAGGTTGTGATTTTGGATATAAGAATTCTTGATGGATTTTTCTTCCACTTTGTGAATCCTTTTATTACTCATCCTTATTTTTTATTCTTATTTTATTACTTATCCTGCATAAACTTTTGGCACCCACAGCATTCCATGTGAAGGAATTCCACACTTGAGTTTGGTTTGTAATAAGGAAGTATATACTGTAATTTATTTTCACTACATGACATCTTAATTTATTCAATGCCCTTATTAGGAAAGACTTGTTGTTCCTTACTCAGTTTCCTGTGGCCACACGATTTCTTAGGCCTCTGTCCTTTCTCTCCTGAGTTGTCTGTTTTTGAGGATAAAGAGTCCTATTTACTTAGTCATTCTTCACACGGAAGTTGTTCATAGCTTTAATCTTCCTTGTCTCAGGTCTTTGTATCTTGCATGGCTTTTCTGTGTCTGTTTTGTGGTACGGGAGCCAAAACTGCCCAGTACACCATGTGAGGCACAAGAAGGACCTTGATGGTGGCATAGTGTCGCATTCATTGCCAATTTTAATATTGGGATTGCTTTTCTGGACATTACCTGTTCATTACAACTTCACAAACACTTCCCTAAATAGCAATAGCTAGTTCAGAGCACATTCTTTTGTGTATGCGGAGTGTTGGCTTTTCCCCTCCGTGTTCATTACTTTCCCTTTTGTTGTACTTAAATTTGTGCACTAGTGAGACTTAATGCACTGAAAGATTGTTCACTTTTCTTAAAATGTCCAGGATATTCTCTCGTCAACAGTCAGGATATTACTTATGTACTTATCCAGCAGTCAATTTTCCAACATCCTGCCTGAAGACTATGCTATGGAATATTCAAGTTATCAAAATGGCAATTATTTTTGCAAAGGCAGCTAGCATTTTGACTGATGCTTTCTGAGCATCTTGCGTAGATTTTTCAGAGTTAATGACATTGGCCTTCGGAAAAATCAGGTTTCTTCAAGGTGCAAATCAGCTATTGAAAATTACATAGGATTTTTCATCCTAATTTGAAATATGTATGTGTATAGAAACAATGTACGATAATAGAAGTAAAAAAAATAAGCTGAAGTTTCCATAAGGGGCAAAGGGCCAGACTTCTGAAGTATTTAAATAATAAACTACTTTTGTGGGTAGCGAGAGTTTGCCACCTCAGTTCCTTTAAAAATCTGATCCTGAAACTATTTTTCACGCTGTCAATACAAAGGATTTCTTAAACTATGCTATAAACTCCAAAATCACTTACCAAGGGCAATGTCTTCTGAGGGACCTAGCTTTTTCTATAGAGATACAAAAGCTAATTGAATACTATTTGGTGACCTAGAACTCCAACCAAAACTCTAAAATCTTTCAACAAATTCATTTTAGCATTAAATATTTGAAAATAAATATCTGAATGAAAGATCACTGCTTTCTTAACTAATACAAGTTTTATCATTTCCCAAGAGACTACTTAAAAAAGAAATATAGCAACTGGTGAGGCTCCAAAGTTGGACTTCAGGAAACGGTGGCTTCTGTTTGACCATAATAAAATTCATTACAAAGGTTGTGGGATTTTCTTTCAAGGTAAAAACAAAGCCTTATTTCATTAGCCACTGATACATTGATCCAATGGCAAAAAAGGTGAAATGTTGAGCCTCTACACAAGCAAAAGCATCACAAATTTTGTATGTAAGTCTGTAAGGAGAGTATGCAGACCAGTGAAGGCAGGCTTGATTACAGAACTTAATAAAAGGCGTCTGTTCTTTGATTGCTGAATTAGTCCACAGGGCCGTTGTTACTGTCAACCATAATGGAAAAAAAAAAGAAATAAAAAACTCCCCCACAATATAGAACAAATGCAGAAAAAAAGCTGCTTAGATGCTGTGGAAGTGAACATTTTGTCTTGAAAAGGAAACAAAACCAATATGAGTTCTTCAGTCTGTGAAATCAGAAAACGGATCCCTGTAAAATTCATATGGCAAGGGAGAAGGCAGCCCAGGCATTTTGCGTTTCACCTGCACCACCAAAAGCTGAAGGCAGAGGTAGAAACTTACCAGCTGGGCCACAGAGGAGGAGGAAGATGCATAAATGCAGGGGGAGGAATATCTGAGCTTAAACTGCAAGTCATAGGATGGGAAGAAAAGAATCCATATCAAGCAAAATTATTTTTCTTAGTTCTTTTTCTGGTGCTTATATAATGTAATAAACTGACAGTCCTGTGAGTATCCTTGTAGAGAGCATTCAAACAAGCATCAGTCTGTTTTCCATGACCAGTACATCTGATGGAAGTTGACGCGTACTGTCTGGAAAGCAATGCACTTCTCTGAATAATAGATAGTACATTTCTTTGGTACAAAACAAGTGCTTGCAATGGGTGAATTAACATGACTGACAGAATTCTTTTTATAACAGCTCAACATGAGGGAATTTATCCATTTCTCTTCAAAAAATTTTGCTGAAAGATAATATTTCACCAAACAACTTCAACTTCATGCTCTGGTAAAAGCATTTTTTCATTTAGGAGTCTAGTCTTGTTACCTGGACCAAATCAGAGTTTTTAAAAACTGTTTTATCTTCTTGAATCTTATTTTAAGTCTCATACATGGCATTCTAAGGATATTTTGCAAAGTATATCTAAAAATACAATCTTTCATACCATTTATTTGAAGTATTTAAAATAGTTTATCTTGTGTAATGTTATGGCTTCACATACCGTATGTAGCTCAGCAATCAGAAGCATATTCTCCATGCTAAGCTTTAAAATCAGAAGTGCAGGCTCACATAATTTTATCTTTAGACCAAGCCTTGATATTGTAGTTTTGAGACCTAAGGTTTAAAAAGCATGATTCTTTTTTTGACCTGCTGAATGTCTTTCATTGTGCTTAAGAAAGTAGGTGGCAAAGAGGAGTAGTCAAGGAGGAGCAGCAAAACATATGACAGAATAACACATAACACAATGATGTTGAAAAGTGAGTAGTAATAATCTTTAAACTATTTCATATTTTCTGTGGACATCACATGGCTGTGTGAGGATTTATCTTCCAGAAGTGATTCTGCTTGGATTATTTTTGAGGTTTCCCTTGTTTTTATAGGGGTTTGAGGTTTCTTTTCTTTTTTAGGTCAGCCTCAGTGCTTCTTGATCTAAGATGAGCTGAGTCCTCCCCAGTCTGTGTATGCATACTCCAAACGAGTAGCCCCTTTTATATCCTTATTAAGCTGGTAACATTATACGAGTCTGATGTAGATAGGAAACTTGGGTATGCACAAATCTGTTTATTAAAAAAAATCAATTCAAAGTGTAAAGACCAGTAAGAAAATAGAAACTTTGCAAGCCCTTCATAAAAAATAGAGAAATTGTGTCCTAACATTTCCTTTCCCAACTTTCTGTTCTTTCCATTAGATGTGTATTTGCCTCACTGTGTTGTGCAGAATTTACTCTCTATAGAAATATCTAGTTCTGCTTCCTATTGGCTCTGACATGATCACTATACATCTCATGGATTCTCATCCAAAAATCTGTCAGCTGAGTCCTTCAGAGTCCTTAAAGTGATTGAAAACCATCTCTTGAAAGAAGCTAGAAAATCAACATTGGTTTCTCTCCATCTTTTAATGTGTCTTCTAGTCTGATTAAAGTTGCCTTCTGGTAGTCATTGGTAAACTGTTAGCAGCTGATACAGTTAATATAAAACTTCTAGATTTTAGGTCTTGAACTCCTACTTTATTTATGGAAGCTGATCTGGACGTTGGTTTGGATGCTCCTGGGGTGTCCGTCTGACTCGCTTCCTGCCTGTTGGTTTCAATAACAAACTGGTCTCCTAATCATCCTGCTCAATGTATTTTAATTTTTTTTCCTGATCTCCCTCCTATAAGGAGCTTCAAGTTTCCTTTTGAGAGGGAATGTGCACATAGCTGACATTTCAGTTTTCTGTAGTATCTGAATATGGGGCCACATCATGCGTAGCTCCTCCAAAGACAATATGAAGATATGCCGCAGAAGAAGCTTGCTGGCCGGATGTGGATCGTGAACACATCCAGCTCAGCCCAGAGAGACAGCTCTCTGCTGTGGATAGAGGTCAGAACCTGGGACTCATTCCCTGTAGTGACCTAAGAGAATTCACCATAGTAGCGTTGACTCAGGAGATCTTTCGATCCTATACTGGCAAAAGATACAGGCACTTGTATGACCAAAGTTAGCAGTTCCAATGTTGAGCATTCTTAATACAGGTATATGAGATACACATATAATGTGTGTGTACAAAATGAGTCCAGTCATCTGGACTCAGCTGTGACACTGTCCACTGGTAAGTTTTTAAAATGCAGTTCAAGTTCAGAGTTAAATACACCCATTGAATCAGAGCACAGATCTTTGCAGATATACACAACAAATTGTTCATCCGGTACAGAAAAATAAATGGATGATACTGCTTTGTTTTCCAACAGAGTTCTAAAAATTACCTTATGAATATACAATGTACCTAACTTAATTTACTGTTTGATTAAGGTTTTGGCATTGACCAGAGGACATCTTTACCACAGAGCAATTCTTCTCCATGGGATGATACCCTTTTCAATATATCCATGCATGCAGCAATACGGCGTGGAAAATGGAAGTTACTAACTGGATATCCAGGTAACAAAATAACTCCTTTTTGTACAGTGTATCCTGTCTCCCATCCGCCACAAACACAGTTTAATTTTAATGTATTTTAATTTCTTTTAGTAATTCTGTTAACTTCTTAGGTTTTTGACCACATGCAAAGATCTAGAATGAGTACTTCTATAATCCAAACTATGTACTGTTTCATTTTCCAAATATTTCGCCTACAAATTACTTTAACTGTAGTGAAAAAACTGTCATAGAATATCTCAAGTTGGAAGGGACCCATAAGTATTGTAGAATCCAAGAAGAATGTCCTTTAAATTATTTGATATGAAATAAAGTTACATGGAATATTGAATCCCAGTGGTGCTGCTTCTTTTGCATAAATAAGACTCCTATTTAGGTAGCCCTGGACTAGAGAGACTCTGGTGCAGGGCTAGAGTTAAGGTGTGCAGCAACAGTCACTGCCCAGGGGCTTGTCAAGAGACCTAGTGAATTCATCAGTTACAGAAAAACTCTGTGTCTCCACACTGCTGCTCTGTATCTCAGAATTGACCCTTGGTCTGTTCCTGTTTCTATAGGCTGCAGTCATTGGTTCCCTCCACCGTCTTTGTTCAATGAGTCACAGATTCAATCATCTGATCCATCAACAAAGAGACTTTGGCTGTTTGATATTGTTCATGATCCTGAAGAGAAAAATGATGTCTCTGAAAAGTATCCTCATGTGGTAGAAAAACTACTCTCTCGGCTTCAGTATTATTACAAACGTTCAGTGCCCGTGTTCTACCCTGATGAGGATCCCGACTGTGATCCGGCAGCAACTGGGGCTTGGGGTCCTTGGGCATAGTGCACACAGCTTTGCATCCTGCAAAAAATCCTCTGTAGCAGAGTCTGGTTTATAGACTCTGAGTCCTAGTCACCTATTTTGTACTTTCTTTAATGAATTTTTGCTAATTGTGAGCTTATTCTTTGAATAATTCCGTTTTTTTTATTCTTGATATGTTGGGAATCTTATTTCAGTCTTCTCCCACTCTCTTATTCCCAAAAATTACATGTGAAATGTTAGTAAAATTATGTATATTTTTTAATATTCTTTGTCTAGAATATGCTTTTGGTTCAGAAGATAGACATTGCCTCCTTCCTTGAAAGAAATTGAAAGGAATTGAATTCCTTGAAAGGAATCATGGCAGCAGGGACATCCAAAATTAATCAGTCTTGTGGAATATACTGAATTCTGGTTTCATGTTTGTCCAGAAGACAAATTCTATTGAAAGCTATTACATACCTGTATTGGTATAATAATTTTTGCCTTTAACATGTACTTTCCTCCAGAAAAGGGATGAGTGAAAAAAGAAAACCTCACAAATACAACAAAATCTCTATTTCTTGTTCACTCTTAATGTCTCAAACTGGAGTAGAGAATGATGATCAACTGGAGTGCAGGACTGTCAGGTAGAGGGATCTTGACAGGCTGAAGAAACAGGTGAATAAAGATTTCATGAAGTTCAACAATTGCAGAGTCCTCCACTTGGGGTAGAATAGCTGCATTCAAGACTACATACGGGGCCATGACCAGATGGAAGGCATTTTTGTGGGGAAAAAATCTAGCCATTCTTCTGGACAATAATGAGGACAAGAGTTGCCATTTTCTCTCTAGGTGAAGAAGACCAACCACATGTTGTTCCATATAAGCAAGAATATAGCCAGCACTTAGGGGACGTCTTAATTCCCCTCTATCAGCACTAGAGCATTGCATTTTGAGTTTCCCAATATAGGAAAAATATTGACCAGTTGCAGTTAGTTCAGTGGACAACTACAAATATGATCACGGGGAGGATAAAGAAATGCTTTAATTTATGGTGGTGAGAAAAAGGGGAGTTGCTATCTTCAGCTACCTAATGTGAGAGTATAGACAAGAGGAAGCCAGACTCTTCTCAGAGATGAACAAAGATGAAAAGCACACACGGAACATGTGGAGTTCCAATGCAATACAAGGAAAGGAAAAAAAATCACACCATGAGTTTAGTTAAATATGGGAAATGTGAGATTATAGCAGCCCTAATCCTGAAGATGTTCAGTCTTTGGTTGGAGAAGATTCTGAACAATTCTGTCCCTGAAGTTGGATCAAATTTGAAGTTGACCCAGTTTGGTAGAGGTGGTGAGGAACAACCAGTGACCTCCAAAGGCCCCTTTCTGTAGGAATTACTCAACGATTCTGTGATGAACAAAACCTTAATTTTATTACCTGCTGGTAAGTACCCTTCCTTCTTCTATTTTGTTTCTTTATTACCATAGTGCAGTCTGTTTTCATCCTGAAGTGGGCTCTGAGCCATGATGAAACCAAGCCAAGCAATATTTCTCAGTTACTCATCAAATTGATGCAAGATAACCTGCCAGCTCTCTATTAGTGTCTCAAACCCTGAGTTCTGGTGCTGCTTCTCAGTGTCCTTGGCTAAGTTCTCAGGATGCAGAGCTCAGTCTGTCATCATCTCCAGAATGCAGGAATCTAATTGCCTTTTTCCTGGCTCCAGGACCAGCTCATATAAATTGCACTACAATTTTGCACAACTTCCCAGTTTTCTCTTGGGAGACTTGTGCTAATTGTTAGCAAACACATAAATGAAGAGAAAGGCTTGACAAAATCTGTGCATTTTTTTTAAAAAATAGATGAAGTCTGAAAAAGAGATGAAACAAGAAAACTGAAAATGCGTATGCTTTCTGATACAGCTGATTCTCCACTACACTGTCTTGAATCTAATCTCAAATGCTTGTCTTTTCTACCTTTGATGCTTTTTCTACAAGTAGAAGTGAAGCTAAAGATCTCCAGAAGCCTGTTCAGCTTTTTATCTTTCTCCCAAAAAGCTTCGTGTTTCTCTCACTCCTTTGTCACTTCTGCTCCTTTATGTCAGTATTTTTTTCTATTCTATTTCATTCACTATCTTCAGCCTTGAAGACAAGGAAAGAAGAAAAGTATTTTCAGAGAAAGTAATTCTCGTATAATAGAGAATATATATTCTGTGTGGTTTAATTTGGTATATTCCTCCAATTTCCTTCTCCATTCATCCATCAGTGGCTGAAAGCAAATGCGTGCAGCAGGATATGACCAGGCAAGCTCTTCAGATTGTTCCTTACCTTCTAAACAATCACTCAGAGCCTCAAAGACTAGTTTGCTCTTCCGTTAGGCCGCACAACATTTCCATTGGGGCCCTTGGGCATAGTGCCCAGCCTTACAATACATTCTAAGCTGTTGGTATTCCACAATCATATGTTTCCACAGCTTATCTAGACACTGAGAGAATCATCTGATTGTTACCTGCCTCCAGGTAATTTGTGTTTTCATTGGTAAAACACGTCTGCTGTGACAGAAGCTCCTACTATGGTTAGCAACTTTCTATGAACTACTGTATTTAAAATATTAAATTAAAAATGTTATGTGTTCTGTAGAAGTAGTCTCCAAACTGGTACCTGATCATATCTCCTTCCATTTCATGAAACACATTTAAGCTTTTCTTTCTGTCGTGTGGCCCTTCACTCAGTTCCTGCTCAGATTTTAGCTAACACACAGTTCATACAGAGACCTGATGTGTGTTGGGACCAGCGCCATGAGATCCAAGTGGGAGCAACACACAGGGAGCCCACAGGAAGAGTGCAGGTCATTGTGAAGCCACTACTTGTCTGCTGCAGCCATGGTCCTTCCTACTGATTGTCAGTTCCTTCAGAATCCACTGACTTACGGAAATCACGTAGATGAAACTTTCAAACTGGAAGGCGTAAATATGACAGCTTGCCCCAAACACCTCTGAAACATACCTAACATCAGCCAGTCTGCTGAGGTTTTCATGCTTCCTGGTGGGATACATGGGTGGCCTGCACTGTGACAGAGGAGAAAGGATGAGCACTCTAATCAGCAGCTCTGGCAGTATTTTGCTTGTAACTTGTAAGTTATGGCTTAGACAACTTGTGAGTTAAAAACCTCATGAATTAAGGAATGAATTAGTGAATTCACATGTTAGTCTTATTTGTATGAAGTTAGTTAGTCTTATTATATATACTATATATATATAGTTATATATATATATATACTTATTATATATAGTGTAAGTCTTATTTGTATGAAGGGGGTTGAGCCTTTGTTTAGTGTGTGTGTTTCCTTTCCTAATGGGCTCACAAAATAATTTACAGACTATGTTGTTCTGTAAATTACAGAGATTCAGTCGGACCATGACAATCTTGGCTTCAGAGCACAGCAGCATTTCACTTTTGAGATTTTGAAGATTCTTTATGATAACTGAGGCTTAGGCTCTGTTATTTGCTGACCACATCAAGGGAGGGAAAATGTAAGCAACAAAACCTTTTTATAAGCTATTCCATCACTTTGACAAAGCTTGCATTTTCCTTCAGTAGCTCCAGAAAAACCTTTATTGCAGTTCCCTTTTCTAACTCTTGCAGTCAGTTTATTTTATACTGATTAAATGATTTATATTAGTTTATAACTTATCTGTTTAGTGCAACTGTGAGTTCCATATTCTATCTGTAGCATACAGTTAGTAACATGGTCTGGAGTAGGGGATTCTGAAAGAGTAGGGTGTTAAATTGCTTTTTGTGACCTTTAGATTTACTATTTTTGTATGTGTCTTAATGATACATGTTGTCCTTCAAATGTCTTTTTGAGAGAAATCATCCAAAGAGCAGAAGTTCCGTCAGTTCTCATTCATTCAGAATGTGTTGGTATAGTTTATTTGTGCAATCAAATGTAAATGGACATGTTGTAAGCCATTCCCCAGTATGTAAGGCAAGTAGATGCAAGGAATTTATGTTATTCTCTCTCTTTTTTGGTAGTGCATATTTATTTAGTGCCCTGTGTACACATGCAGACATGTAAGATTAGAAGGCTTACTGTTCTCAGTCAATATCACATGTAACATTTTAGTTTATAGTAGGCATTACAAGATGTGGTTGCCGCAATGACAAGGGACTGGACTTCGGGGTGGGGGAAATTTCTGCCCTACATTCCTGTGTGCCCTTCAGCATTCAGCACTCATATTACATGAGGAAAGATGTTGTCTTACCCACAGAAGTGGAAACTTCTGTTAATGATATTTTTAACTGGCTTTATTATGCTGATACCTAGTTTCATGGGAAAAAAAACCCACCTAAGTTGTAAAAGCTCAAGTAATTAATGACATTGACTCCCATCAGTGTCAGCTCCTTGGCTACAGTTAGAAAAGATTAAAAAATTTATAATTTTAATTTCAGAGGTAAGCAGAGCTTTTATGTGTTCTTTTTTCTCTGTCCTGCAATCTGCATTTTAATGTCTTGCTGATATTCTAATTTATATAATTCATTTACTAGGAAGAGACTGTGATATATCATTGTCTCACACAGGTATTCAATTCACCCTCTGTTTCCTCTTGTTATATTTTAAAATCCAAAGATTCATTGTTTTCTCAGCTACAGTAGACATAATAATTTATTTTATTTTTTATTTTCTAATTATTTTCCATGGGTGGTCCTTCATAAAACATTTTAATTGAATCGGGTTAGGGAAAAAAAACATCTGGCTGACACAGTTAGATTGGCATCTGCAAAGAGTTGTATACTGTTCAGTTTTTTCGAATTGGGAAACAGAGAATTCTTTATATGTTTTGTGGTTACTTGAGTAACATTCAAAAATGCAAGTATTTTGAACTCTAAATGAAACTTCATTTCATCCCTTTCCAGTTTAAGACTCATTCTTAATCTAGCAAACATCTGAGCATTATGAATTCAAAAGTCTTAATCTTTATGCTTTAGAAATTATTTAAGCTTCAGAAAAGTAACCAAGTTCAGGAGGAATGCTGACACTGGCTACTCATTTTGCATTGCTTACTTGTAAAAAAGATGTACACAGTCAAGGAGGGGATGATTTTGTAAGCAAAACAGAAGATCTGAATCTTTTCTTGAGTCAAAGGTCCTATATTCAGCCTGAAAATAATTTGTCCAGCTTTCCTAAGGGTGATAAATGGGTCTTGGATAAAGATCTGAGTTTAATCCTCTTTGGAATCTCTGAACAGAAGAACCCAGAGTTTAAACACTTGTGGTCTGTGTGGATTTGAAGATCCACTACCAGTCCCTGTTGGCCTCTGTGAATTTGCCTCTCATCTTACTTTCTGACAAAGTGGTTTAATGGTAGTAAGACTACTAGCAATATTCCCAGAAGTGTTTCATGCTTTCTTTAACAAACAGTAAATGAGCATGAAGTTACACAGAGGATCATGTTAAACCTGTGGCACCCTATTGCAGGCTTACCGAAGGGTCCTGATGGAAGGGGAGATGGTGACAGAGCCGCTGATAGGGCTCCTATCCATGTGTGATGCAGTTTAGCACACAAGGGCATGCAGTCCATATGTGTAGCCATGTTTGTCATCCTAGGGCCAGGGACACCCAAATGACAGAGGCAACTGAATCACAAAACACGTAAGTCAAAGTCAGAATGAAAGATTACTTGACAAATAAAAAACATATATAATGTCAAGCATTACCAGGGGATCCAGAATCTAGCCATAGGTTAGGGCTGTCCTGAATGTAGGAACACCAAACCATTTCCAAGATGTAGCAGTTATTAAGGGAGAATTTGTTTTCGTGCGTACCTGCTCCTTTGGCAGCCCACCCCAGGCCCCACTCCAGCTGGACCCCGAGGCTGTGTCTCTCTCATAACATTGACCTTAACCCTGGCATGATGGAGGGGTCAGAGGACTGTTTCTCCAGCCCAGCCCTGCCCTTGGCAGTCCCTTTGGAGCCCCACCCTAAGTAGACCCATAGGTTTCATGTCTTTCTGACTATAAATAAGCTGAGGTTTGTAATGGGGAAGTAGTGCTTTTGCTAAGAGAAGAGGAAAAAAACCTGCCAATTCTAAGTTTGAGGAGGTTAAGCAGTTTTTTTGCCACTGGGTTTCCAGCTGAATGTTTTAAGTCTTTCAGCTTACTGCCTTTGTCAGCTGCAGGCAGTGGACTCAATCTTGTTTCAAGCTGGTTTATTATGTGGGAAGATCCTGGTTGAATATACGATGTAAAGAATTCCCTGGGCTGGGGTCCCAAGCTGCTGCTTCTGAGTCCAGTGCTCTCCCATCTTCTTCCAGTGCCTTACAATTCATGTATGAGCTCATCTACATCGAGCAGAACTGCTGCAAGGAACAGTAAAAACTTCTTTTGGCACAGAGCAGTCAGAATGAGTCAGCCATCCATCCGTGGATGGGATCAGTGACGGCCCTTGTGATAATTGCATACCGTGGTTAGCAGAAGCAGAGGATGATGCAGTACTTCTTGTTGTGTTAGTGTTCCCTCCTGAGAGTGTTGTTTTTGTGGGGTGGAGTGCAGAGATACTGGAAAGGTTGGCGATATATCTGCTGCCAAGTTTCAAAAAAGTGACTACCGGCTGCCATCATCAAAGCAGTTACCGGATGTTGATCCCCTAATCCTGGCTAAACTCAATAGCAATGAAGGCAGTTATATTTTGTCTGCAGGACTATAGTTAGGAAAAAAGTATAGTCAGAATAGCTAGATTTGGATCTAAGGAATGCAGTGTTTATTTGAATGAATCTTCAAAAGCCACAACAAGGTACAGCACCAAAGCCACAGTTCTGGGCTGCCAGATTTTGGCATTCAGGACAGTGATAAAAATAAAAGAGCCCTGTCTTTCTTTTCTGCTGTGCATTCTTGCTATTTCTTCAAGCAAACAAGGAGTCAGAACACAGTGAATGCACGTACAAACAAAGTAAGCTGTGTTTGGTATTCAGCAATGCTTATTGAGTAACTTTGGGCATAGAGCCCATGGTAATGAATGGAAAACTTTGATCAGGACATCTGTGGCCTGCCCAGATCATTTCATGGGACCTGCAAATCTGCCAGAAACATCACTCGATGGCCCTATTAACCAGGGATGTTGAAGTCTTTCTTGATTGTGTACATTCTCCAAGCACACTCATGAAGTAGGAGTCATTGATTTTTATTGGATAGAAAACTCAGAAATGGCTTACTCAAGGACATCTGAGCCCTTAAGTTTACCCTTCACATTTATCCTGCTTCACTGGGAAAAAACTTTAATGAGTCTGTCTGGACGATGAAAAGATGAATGTTGAGAGCATTGAGTCAGAGGGTGAACTTAACTTCTAGCAAACATACTCTCAGTTCTAGCTTAACTGTACTTAACTCACAGTAACAAATAGTTTGGGTTTTCTTTATCTATAGATTATAGTCAGGGCAATTCTGTGATTCCAAACTCTTTTCTTGATGTTGCTCATCAGTGTGCAGTTTTCCAGAAAAATAGTCATTTTTTGGAGGATCATAATTTTTCCCCTCTTCCATTGTGTATGTGGTAAGAGGAGCCTTTTTTAAAAAGGCTATGAACATTGTAACTGCCAGCCCAAGAACCATGAAAGCGCTGCTGCCCTGTAGGTGGCCCCTATAGATGAACTTAATTTTCACTTTAATTTTTGTCCCTTTTGCTTTGTTTTCAAATATTCTGTTTTACAAGTCATACTTGATGGATAAAGCACTGTCTGAAATAATCCCAAAGTGGCTATTAGTCTGGTCTAGTCATACCCCACAGCCCCAGCAGTGACATGTTGTAGAAACAAAGTCATTCTCCTGCCTTTTCAGTTCTGTTTTGACTTTACTCTATAATGAAGAGAATATGGTCGTGGTATATTAAACAACTGGATAAGAGCAACATATACATTACCATCGCTCTGCTTCTAACTAAAGCTCCAAAACTAATATAGTGGAGAAGCCTGGCTAGGAATTTACCGGCAGTTTTCTTTTGCCATAAATTCAGCATTAGAAAAAAAATCCAGAACAGCTGAAATGGCATAGCCTTTGGCTGAGTAAAAAACAGACATATTTATAATATCAAAGGAGACTTATGAAAATATCCCAGCTGGATTTTGAAAAATGTAGGAGGGAATAGAGTAGAAAAATTGCATTTCTGTTTATATTTGCTGTAGAAAGTAACCCACTGTGAAGAAACATTTAGGAATGTGAATGATTGAGAGATTGTCTCTTAAAGGCAGCAGGTATAAGATGTCTGAAATTCCTTTGAGTTACAATTGCTTGTTAACAACAGGATTTTTTGGTAATTATTTCTGCCCACAGTACACAAGAACTTAATATAGACTGCTGTATGTGGAGAAGTTTTTAGAATTCACCTTTTTCTGTGTTTACTTTGTGATAAAGAAAAAGCCATGGTATATGGAAAAGAAATCGTAAAAGGAATTTTTTAAAATTATTATTCCAACACCATAAAATGGCGAGAATTTTCTTACAAAAATAAGAGTTTCTATGCAAATGTTTATGCTGTTTATAGCATTAAATGCAATTGCAAGAATCCATCTTCCTGGCTATAAAAATTGAGTGTAGTGTTAGGAGGTGAGTGTAATTATTAACCCACAAATATCATTGAGGATTTTTGTACTATGCAGTGAATGATGCATTTTATATTTAACTTGTGACTAAGTATCTATTATATGTGTGGACCCAATCCAAACAAAGCAAGCTCCTACATTGTCTAGGTTTGTTGTACTTGTAAATTTTATATTTTGGGTCTTTGGTTCTAAATACCAATATTAAATTACTTAGTATCTATTTTTTCAGAAGCAGTGAGGATGCTGAGACCCCACTATTGTAACTCTGTTTAACAATTCTTTTCAGAGCCTACAGCAGTGTAAGCATCATAAGCTGCAAGCAAAAGCTGACACAGTCAACTATCCATCAACTGTCTGACAACAGTTACTATCCATCCTTTTACTTAATATTATTTATTGACATTTGCTTGATGACATGTTCAAATAAAGTAATGGCCTCTTTTTAAGTGCAAATGCTGGTTTTATCTCTAGTTTATTTCCATTGTGCTTTTCATAAATGTACTGCTGATGCATGAGAATACAAGAAAAGATTTAGGAACACTTGGTTTAATCCTAAATATTATCCAGGTAATAAATGACTATAATACACTGATAATAATCAAAATTCTAGAGGTAGCAGAGATCTGCCATTGCTTAGGTCCATAACTCTTAGCTCCAAGTGCAGACACAACTGCTGTGCCCTTGGAGCATTGTTTCCTTCCACTCCTGTCTTAGGAGCTGATTACTGCATAGATCCCTCTGTACTGACAAAGTGAAAGTCAGAATATTTCTGATTTTCCACTCAGGGTCATAGTTTCAAGTGAATGCAGTGCTCATTAAAGATCTTTGCCCACGAGCTGCAGTCAGAAGATTCTGAATTACTTCATGATTAATTAACATCCATGCCCATGTGAAAAGATGGAGAGGACAGGGTATTGTGAGAAGTACAGATAGGGCTGTGCTTGGAAAAGCTTTGTTTGAGGTGTTGGTCACTCAGCCCAAATGCAGTCATGGTTCCAGTTTGTTTTATGAGCTGGCCCAGTCAAGCTGTAGAGCAGAATGAAATACTCCTGTTTATCATATAAACTGAAATAATTGTTTTAGTTCAAGGAAAACTCTTTGATTATTGTTCACTGATTAAGTTGTATTTGTAGTGGAATCATGGCTTATTTTGAACAATAATCTGAAAATATGATAAAATGACAACTGTTACTCTGTATCACTGCTGGAAGAGGAGAAAGTTACTTTCTCAGCTAATAACTCTCAGTTTCTAAATCAATGCATATTGCAAACATTCTATGCTTGCTTAATGTTGTTTTAGTTTTTCTCACTGCGTGTTTATCGTTAAAATAAATGTTATCTAGATATGACTCCAGAGAATGTTAGCAAACATACATTTATTCATTGAACTTCAGTCTCTAAACAGACCTGCAGAACAGACCTTAGGAGCTATCATTAATAAAATTTATTGCATTGAAAATGTTATGATCTCCATTTTCTCATCCTTCTGCTCAAGAACCTGGAAATGAAAGTTTTTTTAAGAAAGAATAAATTATAGCTATAAACCCTAGAAAGAAATATGTTTAAGATAGAATTTTCTTTTGGTAGACCCATAATAAAGCCCATAGAGACAGAGAGCCCAGTAAATCTGGTAGATTTCTATGTTTTTTAAATGGGTCCATATTTAACTTAACGTTACTGCTTAGAAATAGAGTTCCAAAAAGCTGTAACAGTGGCCACTGTTCTTTCCCTTAGGGTCGGAACAAGGAAATCCAATGTTTTCTGGTCAGCAGTAGGAATTCCACTTTGTAATCTGACACTCTTCATTCCTCTCCTCTCAAAGGCAGTAAACCAAAAATTTAAAGGCAGAACAGATTTTCAAATTGTATAGCATTTGTAAATCCTCACGCACATTTAATGATTTGTTGGCATGTACAAACTGAAAGCTTCATGACCTGCCCTTTCTCCCGTCAGTTCCTGCTCTCATCACATTGTCTAGTTATGCACGTTTCACTGAGAATTCATGTTTTTGCATTTCTCTGATTTCAGCCCTATTGTTCCAAACTAATGAGGAATAAAAAGTCATAGAAGAACCAAGATCTTCGTATTAGGAGGCTGATACAGCTCGACTGTAGCCAATGGAGCTATGCTAGTTCACACCAATAAGTATGCAGTGATTAGAAAGATATTAGTCCCTTTTTTCTATTTTTAAATGTCTGGTCTCTAGCAAGCATGTGGTGGTGGCCTGCTTCTGCATGTGTATGCAGTAGTAACAATTGGATCTTTTCATGCTCAGAGTGAGTAACTCAACTCTAGTCAGTGTGTAATTTCTTTCTGACAGACTTGTTATTTCTCTGCCGGTGCTATGGTTATGGTTAAGGCCAGCTGTACAATTTAAAAGCACAATTTTTCTGTAAGCACAGTGTGTCTGTTCAAGCCCACTTCTGTCCTAACAGTGCATAAGCCTGCTCATCCAATGATCATGGCTGCACCAGTTGTAGAATATAGTTGTAAGACACTTGATAGAACAAATATCTTGACACACAGTTTTACTTGCTGCTATCATCTCTATTTATTTATCTTTCTGTGATGGATATGTATTTTTACAATAGTAATTGCAAAGTCTCTGGACTCTGGACTAGGAAGATTATCTAGTTGCTTTGGCTGCTTGTTCTCATTAAGGATTTGTTCAAGTTCATGCTGGCGTCAGTGTGCCCTCTGACTTCATTGGAAGACCTCAGTGCCATTTTAAAAAAGCCAGATTATTTGCAAGCATGATACGAATTGCAAACTCAGTTGGAACTGTGTGAACTTCCGTAAGACTTGTTTGTAGTAGGAACAAATGTAGTAAGGAGAGCAGTTAGGAAATCTCTGGTTGCTCTTCTCTGTGCTTTCAATACATGTGCTGCACTTCATCTGCATCTATTGAACTTCTTTAGTCACTTCTGAGACTAATCTGTTAGAGATGCTTCTGAAGAGATACATATTTTTGGAACATTCCTGGATATTTGCTGGACTTTCAGAAGAAATTCTGAGAAGTCCATTCCTGCAGCTAGTGCAAACTTCTGGGTAAATATTAGCAAGGTTTTGGTGAATTCTACACTTTGAGTTTGAGTACACCCCTACAGCTGACACCTCTGGTATAAGACTTTTAGCTTGGATCCATACCCAAACAGTAACAGAAACTATTAATGTAAATTTGAAAAATAAAAGCCGGTACATTTCGGTATGTTTACTGTAAGGATGTTGCAACAGTAAATCCCAGAACAATGATTTTATGCTCCTAGGATATGATGTGGATATTTTTCATTGTCACTCTTAGTGAATTGTGTATATGTGAAGTTTATGCATTGCCTACAAAGCAGAGAGGGATTTAGAAGAGAATGCATTTACTACGTTTACTACACCCTGTTCTTCATGGATCCAACACCTCAGACTTTCTGCACACCCTTCTGAAATTAGCTGCTGGGAGGAAGGAACACTAGCAACAGTGTTAAGGAAGTGCAGTGTCGGGCTCTGCACTCCCTTAATTAGAAGCCTGAGACTCATGGTTAATGGTGATTAATGTTCCGTTTTTATTTTGCTAGTTTCTTCGTTGTCGGAAAAGATCACATAAAGCTGAAGTACTTTCAAATAAATATTGATATTAATTAATTTCTTTTTAAGAAAAGTTATTTCTAAATCTGTTTACAACAAATTAAGAATAAAACTCTTGTCAGAGTGTATAATTTAACTAAACCTGACAAACATAACTGCACCTAACTGCTGTAGCGCCTTCTTTTTCCCACACTGTTGTTTTTTTTTTTAAACTTCAAAGTCTTCAAATTCCTCCTGATTGATGCACTGATATTTTAACAATGTCTTTGTTGTGTACTGCAATCAGACAAGTGCTAATACCCTTGAGGAATCTGGCAGGACTGTGGGAATCTTCCAGCCATAATTGCATCTCTATCGTAAATGTGATGATATTGGCAACTTCAGATGAGTTGATGGAGTGTGCTGTTTTTGAGGGTGATACCAACTTTCTCCATTGACTTATGAGTCCAAGGGTCATTCGTTTATGCATTCTTTGCTGTCTCTGGTATGGAGTTTTTTAGTGCAGTTCTGGAAGATGTTAGAGACATAAATGCCTGCTGTATTTAAACAAAGAAAGACTAATCAGGGGAAAAAACAGCAGGAAATCCTAATTGCAAAGTCAACATAAAATTACTAGCGTGGTGAGTTATAATCAGGGACACTGAATTTTAATGTTATTGTTAAAATTAAAGTTTATTAGTTTGACCATTATGAGAAAAATAAAGCAATATAAAAATGATTAATATACTTCAACTTACTGTACAACCATGTTACCCAAGTCTTGGATTTATGTATTCAGTTATTTAGAAGTTATTCTAGCTGAACACTTTAATATGTTTGTTTTTCTTTAGCAGGTTCTAAATGCAGGATAATTCCACTGAAAACTGATTTTTGGGGCTAAGGACACTGCAGATGATTTGCTACATGCCTAAATGTGTAACCTCCTTGTATTTATTCAGTTTTTTGATCTGTACCTCAAGCCGTGGTTATCACTTGTTCAAATTCTGGTACAGACCATCCACTTCTCTGGTAATAAATATGTTTTCCCCAAATATAGGGAAAAAACCTGCTAGATTTTTATTCTTACAAGTTACTCCACGTTTCTTCTTTCTCTGTATTTACATGAGAAAAAGTAAGATACCTGTCTTTTAAATTATCTGATAGACCTATGACTTGCAAAATATTTACTCGCTGGATTTCATTTTTTATGACCAGACTATGAAAAATAAAATAGTGTTTCCTCTTTGGTTGTTTTTTAAAGAGAGAGTGATTTGCTTATAATGTTTAGAATAGCACTAATGGAGGTTCAGGGCCACTATCATTCTTTAATTAATGTGACAGATGAGAGATAAAAAGGTTCTCCTTATTTGTTTTAACTGCATGTACTCTGTCTGGGCTTCCTGAAGACCACTTGGGCTACAATCACTGTAAGAAATATCATGATTTGGCTCTGAGTTAGATGTGTTGATTGAAATCAGATAGCCAAAACCACAAGAATCTTAACTTGTTAGAAATGGTGACTGTTCCAAAAAAGTGAATCCAGAAGACTAGCATACACACAGTAAGTAGAGGACATACATAAAAGCTCCTGATATACCCTTAACTTCGTGTTTTATTAATTTTGCTGCTGTTAGATCACTGGGAAACCATGAACACTTTGCCATACAAGGCTGGGGTTTTTTGTTTGCTGTTTCAAGGCCAGAATATATATTCTGCAGGTTAACAGTGACTTCAGTCCTAATTTTCAGTGTCAGAATGTGGTCAGAAACTGCTTCAGGGAACCATTTCTTATTGATGTTGCACCTTTCCTTTTTTCCTGCAGCACTAGAAATGACTGTGTACTGTGTCCTGGACATGCTGTGAATTCCCCGACAGAACATGATGCATCACTCTGTTGAAACAAAGAGGTGTAATTCTTAGTTTACTAACTGATACTTAACAATTTTCTTCTTTAGGATTTTCTCCAAGTGCTCCAATTGTTGCAACAATTTGTAACCAAATGTGACTCCCAGGGAAGATCATCAACTGCATTAATTTTGATGTTAAGATATGACTTGTGCTTACTTGTCATTCAGTGACTTTGCAAATGTACCCACCAATGTCTTGTGCAACCGTCCCCTGACTACCACATAAGAAAAGGCTAGAAAAAAAGTCTGAAGAGAAGTAGTACTAGTTGAAATTTGTGATTTTGTTAGAATGTACTCACCTAGCAAAACCCCATCTTTTAAAGGTTTATCTGGGATAGTTAGCCAGGCTTATTACTTCATGGTGGCCACCACAGTATTATTTTGTGAGCTACTGTTGATATAATGTATAATTATTGAATTTGGCTATCATACCAAGTTCTAAGGTGTAGGTAACAGCTAAGTAAGATCTTATACACTGAAATAGCAATTTCTATTATTTTGGCTTTGGAAGTTTTAATTTTCTTTATTCACTATACCTCTTTATGGATATTTTGGTACTGCAGAAAAAGCATGCACTAATAACTGTGCAATACTATTGGTCAATATGTGCCTTATTTTTCTCCGTAATTAGTTTCTTCCTTTCTCTTTCCTCTTCTCTTAAGTAGCCCTATAATTATCATCATTAACCATGTTTACTTTTAATCAGTTGTGGTATTTTAATTCTCAGTTCTATTTATTTTTCCTTATTATTCTCAATAATTGCAATGTCCTTGCAATATCGGTATCATCTGCATCTAAATGCAAATAGTTTGTTTCCAAGCTATTGTTTTGATTCCATCTTATCTGTTCAAATAAGGAAAGCATGAATTCCTAGGACTAATCACTGTAGTGTTTCATTAATGTTATCTCCATATAATTGTTTTCATTTTTGTTTTAATATAGGTCATTCATCACTTCTTAACAGCTAATTTAATTCTTTCAGAGATTAAAAATACAAAAATGCAATTTAAAGTTTCCTACTTACACACAACATAGTTAAAGATGAGCAACTTAGTGTGTGAAAGAATCTTTGAGAAATAAAAGGCTGTTGTTGTTCTTCTAAGTGTGTGATCGAAGATATATGTCTTTAACAAGGATAGATATTGCGGAAGCAAGTTTTATGCTGTAGTCAGAACAGAACCATTAGCGGGGAGTAAGATTATTTGATTATTTTGCAGAGAGACAAGGTAATTGACTCATCAGAAGACAGGTTTATCACTGAACATACACAAATCAGTGGCACAGAAGAGAAATTCACATACTTTATAGGGAGATGGTGCAGTATTTGCAGTGTAGGTAACTTCAAGGGCTGTGAAAAAGAAATATCATTTTCCATGAGGGCCATCAACCCATTTAAAGACAGGGATTCAAATTCTGAGTTTTTATGATGTGACCAATAGAATCCTGAGTTCGAGATCCAGCAAATCTCTCATGCTAACATATGCAGATATGCACCTAAAGGGTAAATAAGCAATAAGGTGAAAGGAAGTGTTATGAAAATGCCAGTCTTTAATTTGAGGGAAAGCTAAGACTAGTGAGAAATACGTATTTTAGCATAGGGCTGGATCCCTTAAGAAATTTACCATCCTGTTGTCCAGAATCCTCAACCTCTAGACCAGCAAAAGCTCCTAAATAGGTCTTGTCCATTTATATTGGGGCTGAATTTCACATTCTTGTAAAGTTGATATAGAGATACCATATCAAAAGAAGTCATTGATTCAGGTTTCAGTGAATAATTGGAGAAAGACAATTCTTCCTACAGGGAAATACCATAAATCCTAATTATCAGGCTCCTTCAGTGGGGTTTTTTCTGTCATTAAATTTATTTTTTTAGTTTGTTTTAGCGAGCATTCTGGTCAATGCAAGTCTTTACTGATAAAACCTAGTAAGTTCAATTACTTGGAATTTAAAGCCAAAACACTAGATGAACTTTTTGTGGCTTAAAAATACATACAAGCTATTATCAAGCTGAAATACAAAGTCAGAGCATTGCTTTCCATAAATGCCATTTCATAATGAAAAGGCACAATATTTTCAAAGAAGCTTCATGCAGCCCTATGGTCTTTCTGAAGACACTTCAGTGTGTTACGTAAAAAGAAAGGGATTGTTGCATTTGTTTGGCATTATAGTCTTCTCAAAAAAAGTATTTATTTACTTTGTCTTTAAGAGCTTCAGGTACTGGAGCAATTGTGAGTGTGCTGACACAAATTTGGTGTTTCTTAATAGACTCCTTTTTGAGCTCTGAACAAGTTCTGAGGCTATATGTTTTCTTCTAAGTAGGGTACAATTAGCAAGTTTGTTTACTGGTTTTAAGCCAGTAGTGGCTCACTGTTCACAGTTTATTCAGTGTATATTCTTTGAAATCATCTCATATTAAGGCTCACTAAAGTTTAGTGTTGTATGCCGCAATGAACAATGAAATCTGATTTCTAGAGTGTTGGAGTTTCTTAAGAATTGTGGTTAAACCTCTTTGTATGTCTTACATTATTTTTTTCTGCTTAAATTCAGAACACATGGCCTTGTCCTGAGGAAGTTAACATCATAACATTCCATAGTTTGCCCAGTTACAAGGAAATTATTACATTGTCATTGTTAGTTCATAATTGTGATCAGTGATTGACAAAGAAAAGCCTACTGGTGTCAGTCAGTATGCAGGTCATATCAAAAATACATGCTTCAACCTTAAAAAGCATTTTTCCAATTTACAAATCTTTTCTTTTAGCAAGACCCAGGTTTCCCTGGGTTATGTAGACTATATGTGATCCTCCACGTTAAAACAGCATCCCCAAATTATTGTCAGTATGTACATGCATATCTTTTGTTCTTTGGAAGCGACATGCAGTTGCGTGCCCCCAGGCTGCTTAGGACATCTGAATCTCTTTAATCTGACACATGTCAGATTAGTGCTCTTGTGAGGCCATAAACATGAACATTATGTAGCCCCACAGGATGTGTTAATGCTGTCGGAGGCTTTTTTTCAGAAAGAGTATGTCTGTCTTGTAACATTATAATTTAAAATTCATATTTGATGGGTATTTCAGGTATTCTATAGCTAAAACGATCTCAAGGTTTTGTTTTTGGTTTTTTAAATTATGTATTATGTGCTAACTACCTTCTGGAAAAATTAAATACATTCTCCTAATGGAGGTGTTGCTGTACAGTATGTCCTCCAAAGGTTAGGAGTTATTTTAATTTTGAGTGTATTGGAATAGCTTGTGGCAAGGTCCAAGCAGATGGAAAAAGAGTTACTTCTCAGGAAGCTGAAATTTAAACACAGAACAACTCCTTTTGTATTTTGTTTTTGTTTTTAAATTTATTTTCAGAGTTCTGGATAACCCAAAATATATAGTGCTGGCAAAAGTGCTAGACTGCATGCTGTCCAATTTGGCTTTATAATCAATAAGCCTCAAAACAGAAAGTAAAGGCTTCTGAGAGATAAACAACAATCAAGGTTGAAAGTGTGATTCAAGACAGTATGGTTTACTAGCAGGATTCCATCCTTCTTTTACACCATCTGGAAATAGAAAGCTCATTTAACCTACTTTGGAGATGGATGTGATCATTTCATAATATCCATATTAGAAGTAGGAAGTGTTTCTACATTTGTGATAACAGCAGGAAAGGAAAACAGTGAAACTAGAGCCACATGAGACAAGACAGGGAAAGGATTTCAAAAATATCCTAAAATACTGTATGAGAGATGGCTGAGAAGATGAAGGGGATGGACTACTAATGCAAACTCCTGGGCTGGAAGGCATAATTACAACTTCTGTAAGGACAATTTTATCAGAGTGCTAGGTGTAGAAATGTGGTAGTCTGTAAGATAAACAAAGCAAAAAAACCCAAACCAGACCAAAACAAAGGGGAACCCAACAAAAGCCAATCTGCATCATTGTTTGTCCCTTCTTTTGCATCCTGGCAATGCCATGGTCAGTGTGAGCAATCCTGAGCATCCAGATAAGCATAAAATATGTTAGGAATCCACTTCCTATTCTTGAATGTGGGGAATGTGTGGAAATTAGCTCAAAACCAGCACAAATTGCCAGCGGGAGCAGTACCTGCTCTGATCTGTGCTGCTCTGGTTCTCACTGACATGCTGTGGTGCCTAGGAAACTTTAGTGTAATCGTGGCTGAATTATTCCTAAGTCAGGATTGCTCCAGATGCCCATTTTAATTTTGAAAAAAGTTTCAAGCAGTTATTATACAACTAGGAATATGGAGTAACAAGACTGTTTCACTGAATTTCTTTGGATAGTTTGGGAGAATCTTCCCAATTCTTAAGCATTTTCTCCAAGTTTTAAATTGCTTTTGAAAAAGTTGGCAATGTTACAATCCTTGAGATTTATCTCTAATGATGTTAACACTGATGAATGAAACACTAAACATTTTTGAGATATATAATTCCTAGAAATAGCACTAGGCTATTTCCTTTTATAATTTGTAACACAGCCAGTGGAACTGTAGGATATTTTGGAAAAAGTCCTAGAAAATGCCTCATTTATGGATAAATAAGCTAGTCGTTGAAGAAGGTATCAGAGTTGCTTTTTTTCAACTGGATATATGAGCTGATAGAGTAATTTCAAATATTTTATGCATAACAGCCTGCTCAGTCATTTGAATGTATATGTTTTCTCTTAGCACTCCTGAGGACATTAGATTAGCATAGCTGGTTATTAATGTGGGAATTTCAATAGGTGAATATCATATTTAAAACCCAGCCTCTTTAATTATTTAAACCTAATGGATGTCTTGGTTTGCTCAGTAGAAAGGATACTGTTAATTTAAATTCCCATTAATTACTGCATCAAAGTGCACTTTAAAATATTCTCTGTCCTAGAGTGCCAAATTATGGGAAAGGAGATAAAACAGCTGTTACTGCTGTTGTGTCAGGCAGCGTTTATTTGGCTAGACAGCTTTTTTTTACATGCTAGTTACAATAATATGTGCTTCAAAAATACAGATTAGACACAGTGATAAATCTGGATTCCTTCAGTGAGCCTGAGTGTCTGCATTCAATTACAGCCTTCTTAAAATACGGTGGTAGATTCTTCTGTTGTACCATACTGGCAGAGTCCCAAATTAGTTTAACAATTAGTGTCCCCAAAACACCAAGCTTGGTTCAGAGCTGGAATGTGAGACCTCAGAATACTCAGCCAGGGTCAACAGATATCTCTTGACACCCAGCACAGGCCTTTGTCTCTTCTCATGTTGCTTTCTTTTTAAAGGTCTCAGACTCTGAGACACTGTTCTAACTGACCTTATTTTTTCAATTTGTTTTTATTTTGATGAATGCCTGCTGCTGCCTTGCGTTGGTCTGTATGTCTGGAAGAGTGTTTTCTTCATCGCTTTCCCACGGAAACTCAAGCAGCCCTGTCCTTTGTCCCTTTCACTTATTCTTCATATCGAAATAGGTTATTAAACTAGCTTTCCTGAGTCACCCTTGACTTCTTTCTCCTGTAGAGATGAAAGTCTCAAGATATGTCTCTGGCTATATTGGAATTAAGAAATCAATTCAAATTCAGTGTGGTTTAAGACAGCTCGCAGTCTTTCCTTCCAAATCTCCTTCCGATTTCCTTTCTCTCTGCAGACATATCCGTGTTTTGTGCTACTCAGCACTGATCGTTCCCTAGGTCATCACATGCAGGTAAGTCTTGATACTGTACATTGATTCTGTACGTAACAATTTTGAGATAGTAATTTTTCTTTATCCGTGGCTACAGTTCTCACATAAACTTTATTTTTGGCCTGAGCTATAAAATTCCTTTCCTCTGAAATCTTATCAATTCAATATAGCATTGCTATTACCCACTGTGGATGCTCTTGCACCTTTTTTTATTATCTACCAACATTAGGTGCTAATTTTGAATGATCTTTTTAGTTTAACCACAGCCTCTTTTCATTTCTCATTTGCTCCTGAAGTGTCCAGTGTGAGTAGATGGGATTCCCCATTCTTCAAATGTCTTCTTTTTTATTGTCTCTGCTGTCACTAGCTATACAATGGAGAGATCAAATTCTTTTCTGTAACACCATTTACTGGGTGACACTAGAGCAATGAACCACTAAGAAATTAAATGTCATAACTAAGTGCTTACAGAAACTGAAATTTCTGAAGCTGCAAACAAAACCAAGTGTTACTTGAGAAAGACACATTCTCTTGAAGATTTATTTCAGCTGATGTTTTACATCTTAATTTTCTTTGGGGTGGAAGAACAAAGAAACCACAATAAAATAACACCTTTATATACATTTCCCACCATCTTCTGCCTCCTTAACTCCTCTTTTTCCATCTTCATTGGAGTCTTGGGACAAGTTCCAAATGTAGCATTTTCTTTAACACTATTTTACTCCAAAAAAAATTCTTCCCTGTGTGTTTCTGTAGTCAGATCATTCATTTGAATAGAATATTAAAATTTATTCCATTCTTCCATAGTGAGAAGATTTTGGAACAGCAGCCACTTAAAAAATAAAACCAAAATACCACCAACAAAAAGCAACAGAAAAGTAAATGCAATGAGAGAACAAATGTAGTATGAATATGTCTGAAGCTTTAGAAGTTGAGATTGATTTGCTGTTTAGTCCAACTACTTCTAATTGCAGTATGCATACATGATATTCACTTTGTTAATTTTTAGCTTTTTGTAGGCTCTATATAGAAATTTTTGTATCCTCTCCAATATTTTTTATAGTTTCCAGTGACTATTCACAGGCTAAGTGAGAACTTCATTTTGAGCCGAATAGTGTCTGTTCTTCTTTCCAACCTGTATGTTATTTGCTAGTTATTTGGATGGCGTAGTCTCTTTGGTTGTACTTTCTGCTATCCTGTTTTGTCTGCCCTGTCTAAATTCTATTCTTACAACCTTCAGAGAATGTTTTCTGGGTGACATCCAAGGCTGTATTTGTTCAGGTGAACTTCAGGAAATTTCAGGGTAAAATAATCCTTCATTCTAACAGTCTGTGGAGAATTTAAATCGATCAATCAAAATGAGGTCAGGTATTACTATCTGGGGTTATGAGTAAACTAATATTTAGGGAGGAAAACTGTCTAAACAAATTAATGCCTATGAAGTTAATACTTGGAAAGATCTATGAACAAGAGGAAAAAACATTATATCATCTTTTTCATCTCAAATATTACTTAATCCAAAGTGTGCTTGTTTGACATCTCTGTTTCCTGTTTGGATAATGCATATGTGCTAAGTTCTGGTGATGAGTTATTTGTTTGTGCAGTTGGGCTTAAGATAAGCAAAAAAAAAAAAAAAAGTTTAGAGCTGCACATCAAAGCCAATATAGTAATTAGTTAGCATTAGAACCCCACTACTTCGATAGAAGGAAATACCAAGTTCCTCACACCAATTCCAAATAAAGAAGTGTTCTAATTAAGAAAATTATATGATATGCTTAGATCTGCCTGGGTCACAATCCTTGGCCTTCAGACTGCATCAGGGGAATTTCAGCGTGCTGCTTCCTACGTCCTTGTGAAAACTGCTTGCTCGTGGCTGTTTTTTTAAGTTGCAGACCTGTTCAGCCCCACAGCCTGATGCACTGAGCTTGCCACACAAGTTTCTGCATCCAGGGTAGTATGGTAAAAAGTATCTGTAACAATATGTGCTGTGGGCCACACAGGCTCCAATGGGGTCAGCCTATCTGTTAGCCCAAATTAAAATGTTCTAAGCCATGGTTGACCTTTGTATGACATGCAATACTGTGAGTCTGTAAAGAGTTTCTTAAAAACTTTATCATAGTGTTCTGTAGGTTATAATTTGCTTATTATCAGGTGTCATCATTCCCATTAGTAATTACTTTATCCGGTGGCTAAGCCTGCACATTACCACTAACTGATAGCAGCACCGTGTAATTGTTCCTACTGTGTACTTTTAAATAGCAAACAATTTTGAAACAATTAATGGAGGAGGAAGAAAAGGCTGCTGCTGCCAATGGATCCACTGCTGCAGCAACCATCACAACATCACTCTTTATATCCAATCTTTTAATTGCTGTGAGACTTACCTGTGATTGGAACAAATGTGGGTGTCTGTGTTTAAAAGCTGACTTCATAAATAAAGATAGTAGGAATGCTTTAATAATTACTTCCTTTCACTCTAGGTAAGCTTTACTAAATCAATTAGCATTTCACTTTATCTTTTTAAGAATTAATAGATATATCTTTTTAAGAGTTAATAGTGAGAAAACTGATGTTTGCTACACACATATTTGCAATGCAGACTTTATGTTCTTTTTATTTTCACATTACTGATGTAGTATCATGGTTCTATCTTTTTGAAACAGCATGGAGCCTGTATCTATTTCAGAAAAAACTGATCCAAAAGTATCAGACCCATGTATTGTGGATATTAGCTCAAAGTGCACTCCAAAACCGGAATGCAAAAGGCCTCATAGCTTTTTGAAAACTAATATGACTACTACATTCATTTTGTGTTATCGAATAATATTGTCAGTGTGCTATTTGTGTGAAGTCTCTAGGGTTAAAATATTCTTTAAAGGGATGTTTATTTTTGGACAGACCTATTGAGTTGTCTCCTATTGTATGTTAAAGTAGCTGCTCTAGGAGGTCACAGAGAGTTCAGCTTTACAAAGACACCCTTATTTTGTAGAAAATGAATTTTCAGACTCTCTAATGGGAACATTCAAAAATGTCTCTAATAAAACTTTTTTTAGAATGTTTCATTTGATGACTTGTCCAGAAAGAGTAAAAGTGATGTAAGGATACAAGTTTGGACAATAATCAGACATGAAAGCATATGCTCTGTTTTCAGTAAGTGTAGAGAGTTGCGTATATTTTTAGTGTTTCTACCAGAGGAACATAATTCTTGGAGTTTTGTATTTTTTTTTTCCTCAACCTATGTTCTTGGGAAAACATTTACTGACTTTTGGTTTTCTGAGCTGCAGACACAAATTAAAAAGGCACAGATCCAGCAACTGGGTCTAGTCAGATGGAATGTGCTCTTCCACAGTTGAAGACTTTGGAGTCCCAAGCAATCAGCAGGATCAGCCTGCACTGATTCCTCTGTATCATGACAG
>VWZW01007427.1:991220-1094020 GCA_013397115.1 Edolisoma coerulescens
GCCATAGCATAGCTTCGAGTAAATGCAGTGTTTGTGAAAGATATCGTTCTGATAACAGTGAAAAGAGAACTCCTTACTTTTTCCCAGGAGGACAGCTTTAGCTGCAGCAAATCAGGTTTTGCACTGGTGTAGCACTTCATTTATGTCTCTGAGATACCCAGAGTGATTTATTTTATTGACCAACTTAGCAGCTGGTTTTATCTATTGCAACAGCCAGTTCAAATCTAGCAAGTGAAGCCAACGCTGAGATGAGCTGTATGAAGTTAGACACCTGTCATCTACTTACAACGATCAGCATATTACACAAGGGTGCAACAGTGGGGGATAGCAGAGGCATGCAGAGACATGTCCAAGCCTAAACCTTAATTTTCCCTGATGTTTTAAATGAGTGTCACTGCTTGTAAGTAAGTATGTGGTTGGCATTAGACATCTCAAGATATTTTAAAAATTGCAAAGTTCTGGAAAAGCCTGGGTCATCAGAGTGTTGCTTTGAAACTGGAAGAGTGTTAAATATGATTTTAAAGAAAGATCGGTAGGAAATTATTTGTTCTGAGGGGGAAGGGTTCGAAAACAGAAACATTGTAGACTTTTTTAGACATTTTGTTGCAATGTAAATAGTATTTCCGAAGGTCTACACCAAGGGGAATTTTTGGAGACAGAAGGAGTTGCTGCTTACCGTTCCTGCTTTCCATTCAGTGTATCCACTATGGCTAGGTCCGGTGGGGCAGACTGTGATGCAAAGTACAATTGCCTGTTACCGGGCCTGACACTGCCAGTCGTGCAGCCCAGTCCGTTCTCAGCCTGTCTGTCGGACGGGGTAGATGGAGAACCCTTGGTTATTCGAACGCCAGGATGGCAGGGCAGCGGTTATTTGGGCTATTTCCAGAGCCTCTGTCCCCAGCTGTGACAGTGACCAGGGCACACCAGCCCGCCCACGGCCGCGGTGCCTCCCTGCCCTGGCCCGGCTCCCGCTCGGCCCCGCTCCGGGCGCTCCCCGCGGGCGGCGGTGTGGGAGCGGGGGACGTCAGTGTGAGGGGGCCGGTCCTGGGCAGGGCAGGGCGCCCGCGTCCCGTCCCTCCCCGCCCCTCGCCGCGGCTCCCTCCCTCCGGCGGGGGTCGGCCGGGTCGGCCCTCGCCGGGATCCCATTCCTCCTCCCTCGGTGCATGGTCGCGGCGGGAGCGGAGGAGGGCGAGCCCGGCGGGGCGCGGGCCGGAGGCGAGAGCGGAGCCCCAGCGCGGAGGAGCCGCCTCTGCCCGGCAGAGGTGAGGCGGCGGCCCCGCTGAAGTTGTGCGGGGTTGGGAGGACGGGCGGGAGGACGGAGACCGCTGGCTGCGCTTCCATTCATTGCCCGAGCGGCGGCCGGGCTGCTGCTCCCCCCGGGCCGGGGCTGTAGTCGTAGGGACAGGCCGGGGAANTCGGGGGGCCCCGGTCGGCTTCGTGCGGGACGGGCAGCGGGGGTAGCGGGAGCCAGGCTGTCCCCGGCCGGGCCACCTGCAGCCTCTCCCCGGGGGGTCGGGAGCGCGGGGGCTTCTCGGCTCTCCACGAGCTGCCTCGGGCAGCGAGGCTTCAAAGCTCACCTGGGTGCCTTCACATCTCTGACGAGTTCTTCATACCTGTCGTGTTTCTGGGACCAGTTTTGAGGGAGGGGTGTGTGTGTGTGTGTCCGTGGAGAGGATTTTGGTTTTTCGCCCCTTCAGGGAAGGGAAGGAAGTAGGTGACACAGGTTACCGGTGCACATTTTTTGGTAGTTTAGGTATCACTCCAAAGGCACTCAGTAACACACCAGTGAGATTGGATCCCATAATTCAGAAGTTGTGGGCGCGCTGGAGCAACATCAAGTAAAACAGCATGGGCTGGCAGGGCTGTGTCCAGGCAAGTGCACACGCTCCCAGTACCTGGTGGCAGAGCATCAGCGTTGCACCGTCATAGTAAGTTTACACCAAGCCAGAACTAAGACGAGACACTGCGAGTGTGTGCATCCTAATGAGAGATGTATTAGTAGGAATAAGTGAGCACAATTACAAAGCTCCAGCTGACCTCATCCAGAAGAAAATTTTATATATGTTAATTACATAATTTCTTAGGGAAACAGGCACCATTACAGACCCCTTAAAGAAGATGTCTGCTTGGTCCCAGTCCTGCAGTGTGTTCTGGCTGTTCAAGCTCATACCTGCAAGGGTCCCTGTTGTTTTTATGGGTTTGTTTTGGTCACAGAAACCTTATGGTACTTTTGGTAATTCATAGAGGCCTAAATTTATGCTGTGCACAAAGACTTGCTAATTAGGAAATGTCAGTGACATTCCACTTTATTTTTCTGAATAAAACATAGTACAAAAACATAATCCAAATTAATCTCTAGGACTTTCTTGAGTGTTTTATCCATGTTCATGCATTGTTAGGTCAGGGTGTAGGGAGACTGTTAAGGCAGTTAAAGAGAGGGTTTTATCTCAGACACAGTTTCATGGGACCATTGCTCAGTTTTTCAATGCATATGCTAGTTGCAGCCACTCCAACTTTAATGACATTGCTGCTTTCTTCACAGGATTTCTCCCTCTGAGTCATGGAGTGGGTTTAATCAGTATGTAGGAAATTGCCTGCTTTATCTTTTTTTTTAGTTAATCATCTGTTTTTATTAAGCATTCTGGGAAACGTTTGCATGATGATGTACCCACACGTCAGGCAAGTAGTAGTAGTGTGTCATTTTCTTTTATGACTGTAAATCTCTGGGAATGGGTGCAGCATTGCTGTGTAAAAATGTTACAGTTACTTTTGTTATTTATTTAATCAAAGCATATTTCCTCCACATCTTCCAAGACACTCTTGATTGTGCTGGGCTGGTGAGTTAGGATCAGAGGTCCTGCTGGCAAAGACTGAAAGGAAGCCAATAATTGCCATGATCCTTTTTCATGTTCTAGCTTGTAGCTGTGAAAATTGCTTGTGGTGTTCTGTAATGCAGTAGGACAATGACTTATTAACTGCTACATGTTATTGCATCAGCAGAACCTGACTGAGCTGCAGGTGACTTTGTAGTTGGCAACCAGGCAAGAAAGCCGGTATTTTATTTTGCATACGGTATAGACATTGCTGTTTCAATAATAATTACATAATAATGAAAAGGAGGATTCATTATTTTCCTGAGTGGTTTGGAGAACAGAATTATTATTCATCAAAACTTGTGTTTCTAGAAGAGTCTACTTTGTTAGACATTTAGTACCCATTGGAGGGCTCCCCAGTAAAAGAGAAGTGGTGATTGTGACAAGGGGATGTGTTGAACACAGGATGGCAGCTCCTAGCTAATGTAAGATTTCTGGTTATCTACTACAGGCAGAAAACCAGTTTCTAGGAATTTTACCCTCAGCATCTTAAACCCAACTTGTTACAAGACGAAAAGGAAAGAATCTCTCCACATAGGAATAGCCCCTCCTGAAGCTGCTGTTTTCCTCAGGGCTGTTTGTTGAAGCTTGAAGTGGGAGGGTGAGGATGGCTGCTCTGCTGTCCCTAACTGTCCTCACCTCCTACGCACACACGCGTGTTCATGCCCAGGCGCAAGCACACACATCTCCTCTTGTTGGCTGACCCTTCACACCATCCACCCTGTGGGGAGGAGAGCAGTGCTCAGCTTCTGAGCTGCTGGTGGCAATAAGAGAAGCCGTTTATGTCCCCATTCTGTCCCTGTGAACAAGGGCTTTCTATGTCTTCCCTAGTGCCGCTTTCCTTTGTGTTTTCAGTGCCTCCCTTCCCTCACGAGAGTTCCCATTTCTCTGCTTTCTGCCTAGGGGATCAATCATTTTGGGGTGTCAAGATTTTGAACTCATTTGGAAACAAGGATAGAGGTGGCAAGCAGCTGGAGGGTGCTACTGGCTCTCGAGCCCTTTTTTGATGCAAAGACAATTGCTGATGTGATTGTAGTTGACAAGTCTGTTAAAATAATACCAAAGACTTTTGCTTAGATTATTTCTCCCTTCTGGCTTTCCAGCTTTCTTGAAAATTGACAGGATTCTCCTGAGTTGTGGTGCCTAAAATCTGTACTGGGAAAGTGGAACTAGCAGAATGTGTTCTTCCAAAATCACTGTCCTACATACAGATGAATGGGAGTAAAGCTGAATGTAGGGCATTTGTAAAGCCAAGATTTAAAAAATAGTGTTGTTATCCCTTGCCTTTTAAAATTGCTCAGGAGATGTGGTCAGATACTGTGAAAGCTGTCTAAACAAGTTCTGTTATTTTACTGTCTTGTAAGTAAAGTGATATTTTCATGCTATACTGCTGACAGAAGGTGATGCATTTTGGAAAATAATGCAGATCTGCTGTCTTAATTTCTTTTTAATTTGCATTTGTTTCTCCTTACAACTCTAGGAGGTGAGACATTAACTGTGGCTAAGTATATCAACATCAGTTAATCAGAGAGTAATCAATTTTCCTAGAAGTATTTTCCTAAAAGATATTTTTGTGGAAGGTAATTCCAAAGAAAACTAAATGCACAGTGGAAAAGTAATTAAATTTTAAATTTTCTGCAATGGCAAACAGATGACTGCAAATGTACTCAATCGATGTGAGTGGATCCAGAATGTATCTGAAATTCTTAACTATGGCAATATGTATAGCAGTTGGGCAGTTACAGTATCCATGACTGAGCATAAATAAATCACAGCAAAAGATATTTAGAGACTCTTGTGCTGTTCACATAATCAATAGGTTCCAGTTTCTGATTCACTGATGTAATTAAAAAAATGAAACACAAAACCAAAAAGCATGGGCTGTTGCTAAAGATTAATTTCTCCAGCTTTTGTTATCTTCTGGTTCTCATAATCATACTGTCTTTTTCAGCTTGGAGCTCTGTAATAAGGTTAGATGTGGTCTCTTCAAAGGAGAATCCAGAATATTTACGACATTGATGCATGAGAGGAATGCTGCAGCAATTTGTTCCCTAAAACATTTCTTATGTATTTTGGCTTAGATGTTGTTGGTTGGGGTTTCTTAAAGGGCTTCTCTGAAGCCCATGGTGAAAACACAGGAACTAAATGATAAACCATGAGAACGAAATACTAAAAAAAGAGGTAAAAATGTCTTGGAGAAAGCATCATTTTGTGTTGCAGCCAGTGAGAGTACTATAATAAATGAACCCAGTCACACAAGGAAGGCTTATTTTAGCTGATTTTCAAATCTTTCCATTTTCATCTTTAACAGCTTCTAGTGCTGAGAAACAATCGATGAAGCAATATTACTGAAGCAGCTGTGCAGTCTCCTTTGTCATTGGTGTCACTGCTCTATTTCAAATTTCTTTGTCTTAATATTGTCGTCTTAAAGACTGTGAAGGTATTTTTGGATTGATGTGTTCTATGTGGTATCTAACATCTTACTGGTGAATATGTCTTGGATTTTAATTACACACACAGAAGTAGCTTTAGAGTTCACTAAATGATCTTCATGCTTACTGACACCTGACATTGCATATGTTGTATGCCTTCTTGTACATAATTTCTGACAATTGACCAATAAGTGTTTATGCTGTCATTCTGTTCCAGATTAATAGCAGTAAGTTTTGTAGATAAAATCATATACTATGCTTTAATAGTACAACTGATACTTACCTTAAAGTTTGACTGTAGGTTGTCAGCCTTTCCATTTTGCAGAATTCCTTTTGATCCCAAGTAGGTTTTTCTGTAAGGGTGCTTTAGGAGAAAATCCTGCGAGTTACTGCTAATAGAAATGGTCAGCGTGGTAACTGTAGCAATTGTAACCAGAGCCTGGTCTGAACTGAATTTTGCATTACTTTATTAAAAGTGGTACAGTTTTTAAATCAGCTTCATGTGAGCAGTGTGACTTCTGAGGGTGGTTGAGACTGTGGGTAGCTGTGGCAGAACTTTCTTGGTTCAGCTTTTAGGCATAATCCCTTAAACTTGTTTGGAAAGAATCACCTGTGATGTGGGAAAATAAATTCAGTCTCTGTATTTATTTGATCTTCTGCTGAGATTGCAGATAGGGTGCCAGTTGGTGCCATCTGTGTTTATTGATTTTGCAATAGTATTCACTGGGAGATTATCTGAAAGCCAAATCAGTTTACATAGGTCAGTGCATTGCAGCTTGCAAGGCTTGTGTCTGGGATCATTGTAAACAGGTTTTTCAGACTTTTCATTGAACTTTCATTTGTCAAAACCTGATCTCATCACTGAAGTGTGTGGTGGTGATAAAGCACCAGTGTTATATGTTGGTAGATACATTTGACTTTAATGGTTATGTACTCTTGTTTTGTCTCTTAGCATGTGCATACTGCTTCGATACACCATCTGCAGATCGTAAATTTGTGGAGGGAAGGCTGTACCAAAAATACTTTCATATAAAGGGGTGGGGTTTTTTATTAAATGTTTAATAAGTCATATGTTTTATACAATGCTGTAAATACATTTACTGTTCCTGCAGTTAAAGTACCTGTAGAAGAGAAGATGCTGCAGATGAGAGTACATATGTTCTGTCAGATATTAGGAGTTTACTGGTATTCTCGTTTTAGCTGAGTTAGAGTTATTTTCCTTCATAGTAGCTGGTATAGTGCTGTGTTTTGGGTTTAGTGTGAGACTAATGTTGGTAACACACTGATGTTTTTGTTGTTGCTGAGCTGTAGTCACACCAAGTCAAGGACTTTTCAGCTTCTCATGCTCTGATAGCAAGTAGACTGGGGTGAACAAGAAATTGGAAGGAGACGCAGCCAGGATAGCTGGCCACAACTAACTACAGGGATGTTCTACACCAAGTAGCATCGTGTTCAGCAATAAAGCCGGGGGAAGAAGAAGAAGGGGATTGCAGTGACGGTGTTTGTCTTCCCCAGTCACTGTTAGCTGTGATGGAGCGCTGCTCTACTGGCAATGAGTGAGCTCTGGCTTGCTCATATGAAGCATGGATTGAATTCTTAGTTTTGCTTTGCTTGTGTGTGTGGCTTTTGCTTTACCTATTAAAGTGTCTGTTAAAGTGTCTGTATCTAACCCATGAGTTTTATAATTTTTACTCTTCTGATTCTCTCCTCCATCCCCATGAGGGAGAGTGAGTGATGGTTGTGACAACTAAAGCAATATTTGTACAAAATATCTCAACAGAATTCTTTGTGTGCAAAGAACAGCAGCATCTTTCTGCACAACTGTTCAGTACTGATGAATAATACATACTGAATTATGCTTGAAATATAAATATTGGAGAATATCTTGTGCAAATACCCTAGTTCTTGCAGCCTTCGATGAAACTTACTTCAGAAAAGAAGGCAGTGGGTATACATGGTCATCATGACAATTTTGGCAATTGTAACTCTGTTTCATAGTAGCCACCTGATAAAACCTGAATGTCATTCTGCGCAGGCAGGTCTGAGTAATTTAAAGTTTATAAGAAAATTTTAATGTAAGTTTTGGCTTAAATATGGCAATGTATTCTTTTGTTTTGCATGTTGGAAATAGTAGCATATATTTTAATTTTATATTCAGTCATATTTGTGGATATGCTTCTGTGCTCTTGGAAAATTGCTTCAAGTTCAACATAAGTGGTGGGATAGATTTGGCATAATAGTAAGTTTTGTGCATTCTTACATCTCTTCACTCTCTCTCTGCATTGATTTTTCTCAGGCTACTTTTTCTCTGGTATGGTTTACCTTTGAGGAGTTAACAAAGGTCTCATTTTTCTCTGTTTTAGGGGCTTTTTAAGCTACTAATAGACATAGTACATGACAGCTGTAAGATACTCCACAGGCTGCCCAGCTGATTGTCCTGCTGAGATGGTAGATCATTTAGCAGAGGTATCCAGTTTGCAGAAATGTGCATGAGGTTTGTGTTGGGCATACATGTTTATTCAATCATTAGTCATGATCATGACTGCATAAAATCAGTGCAATTACCTTCAACCAGTCTTTACATCTAAGTGGCCCAGACCACATTCTGTGACAGCCCTGACAGCTTGAATTAGAGCTTTCCTTTTATCACAGCCAAATTTGGAGTACTGAAATATCCAGCCTTTCATGAGCTTGGTTTGTGCAAGAATGGTACATGCTAATGTGAAAGAGTAAAGTCCAGTCTAAAACAGAGCTTTAGGAATATTCTAAATTTTTGCTTGACCAGCCCATATCAACAGTTTACCTTATTGTTCTGTTGCTCATTGCATGCCTTGCACAGTAGATAAACAATCTTTAAGGGTGCATTGGGACTGTCTCACATAGTCATGTGTACTGTACTCTGCACAGTATGCCTCTGCTTCCCAACCAGATTTAAAGAATGTCTAGGCAAGGTCAGAGAATAGAAGTCCACATTTTCAGCACAATGTCTCCAGCTCTTGGCTGGTGGTCCTTCATTCCTTCCACAAGCTCCTTGGATTTGGGCAAGGAAAGAGTCTCAATAAATACTTTATTTGTGAGCAGGTTGTAGGTTCTTTTTTTTCCGAGGAAATCAACCCTGTAGCTCCCTTTAAACTCTCCCCCCCTCTTTTTTATTTTGTTGTTGTTAAGTCACTGAGAAGAAGAGGTTCTGCGTTACATCCCAAGAAGATCATACAAAGATAGGACTAGAAGAGACCTTATGGCATCATCTACGTCATTCTTTTGCCTCAGATTAGAGTCATCGGTATCTATCATCTGTGACTTGTTCTAAGGAACTCAGTGGTCTCCCTTACATCGTCATGACATGTGAAAATTTTCTTTGTGTGTTATCCAATTCACACCTTTCCTGTAGTAATTTAATACCACAATTGCTCATCCTACATCTGTCTAGGACAAAGCAAGTAATTATTTTTTGCATATTGTGTTTTGTTAACTATCGTAGCCTGCTGTTTTTTGCCTCACAGGTGCTGGGTTTTGTACACCAGTTATTTTTGTTGCTTTTCTTTGGGTTACCTTTCATTACTTCACATCTATTTTTTTTGTCCAGTTAAGAGTATGTTTGTCTTGAGGCTTTAATGACGTAGAGTAAAACAGAATGGGATCCTCTTCATCCTTACTGACACGATGAGGATCTTCTTTTCAGCACTGTGGCTCTCTTTCAATGGTTAAATTGGTGAGGAGAAGAGACAACTGGGGGGTGATGATACTTTTATAAAAACATGAATGGCATGGCAAGGGGCTTAGGGATAAGTTGTTCATTTTCTCTCCCAGTACAAGAACTAATGAGCATGAAAATGGAACTAGCAGGTGTTGGGTTTGGAATAGCAAAAAGAGGAGTTTTGTCATGCACATATATTAAGCTGTGTAACTCCACAGGATGTTGTGGATACTGAAAATTTATACCAATTCAAAGTGAAACTGGACAAACTTAATGGAAAAAAGAGTCTGTAAGGGATTATTAAATACATAAGCATGACCTCTGGCTCTGAAAGTCCCTGAGCTGCAAATTATTGGAGACAAGCATATTTGGGGAAAGTATGACTAAACGATTACACTATTCTTATGCTCTTCCCCAGACATCTGCTTTTGGCTGCTCTTGGAGACAGAGGTACTGGGTAGAAGATTTGACCTGGCATAATTTTAGATTTGTCCTTTTATATTTTAAAAACTCAAGACACATTTTTGTATGAGTTAACAGCTCAGGGTAGCATCTGCAACCCTTGTACTTTTAAGACCAAAAGCCTCCAATCCATTTTCCATATAATTTAAGACAGAAGTACTTTCTTAATAAAACACAAAGATTACCATGAACATTTGTCTCCTGCCAGTTGGCGTCAACTGCAAATTATGTTTCATTTCAGTCATGCTAAACTGCCAGATGAGATAATACATATTGTCTCATTTAGGCAATTTGAGCAGCTATGTCTGTAATCCTAACTTGGCTTTTCTGATTTATTTTCTCCTACGCATGTGTGAAATTGTATTTAATATGAGAGTTTTTCGGTTTTTTGCCCATCTCCCATCTAAATGTAGATACATTTTAACTGCTTACGTGAACACATGCTACGTGAGATTCCCTGAAGAGTTAGAGAAAAGACTGAAAGCATTTAGGTGTTTGATGGGGACAGAGCAGTATAGAGGGAGGAGAATGCTGTGTTACTCTTTACCCTACAGACACTGATTTACTGGCTCGATTTAGATTGTTGATTCAATGGTACATCTTTAGGGCACTTGTCAGCTGATCAAAACCCCTAACCACACAATGCAAATGTCTCATGTAAACATAACTTTTCATCCCCAGTTTTAATGTTAACCTTTTACTAGTAGGTTTTCTGCTCTGTCAGATACTGTTCATCTCTCTGTGACTCTGACAATACCCAGACAGATATTGTTTGTACTTTTTCAGCTGATGTGAAGTCGGCATGAATGCAGCATCCTGAACTCGGGCAGACTTGACAGAAATGTGCTTGTGTCTGCACTTGCTTGGGCATAAATTTGTATTGCATGGTGATCCTGCAAAATAGTAATGCACCAAATGGTAATCTGGCATTAATGAAGACACAGCCATGTGTTGCGCATGCCTTCTTTACTTTTCTGTCATGTATTAATATGTTTAACACATTTTGGCGGGGTTTTCCAAAGTGACTATGGGAGTTAACAATGCTTTTCCGAACCTTCAGACTCTTATCTATAGGCTTCTTCATGTTGTACCCCATAAATGTTTCTTCTATTCTTGTAATACCAAATAAACAATTATATGTCCTCTTCTCAGTGGTTTGGGGCATGAGGGAAAGCAATTTTGCCAGGAGGTGGAAAGCCTGTGTAGTTATTATAGTGGCAGTGAGTGTGTTTTGTACCAGGTGTAAGCTGTTCTGTGTTACTGGTGGTTGAGTTCCCAGATTTATTCTGTGCTGCTGCAGTGGAGTCTGGGTTGAAGAGGCAAGGATCGTGCAGGTATTAGGAAGTTCCTTCCTGAACCTCTGTAGTCTGTAACTACACCTGCTGTTGGGGTAAATTGGTCATACTTAAACTCCATGCAGTTTGCTTCACTTACCAGAGTGGGCTTTATTTGAAGTGTGTGGCTTTGGAGGTGGAGAAGGAAAGGCAGCATTTCGGTTTGTGTAGGTGAGGCTGTTGAAGTTTGTTGTAAATAACTATGAGTTCTGTTTTGTTATGGTTGGGATGTTTGTATATAGTAACTACTTTGATCTCTACACACCGCGTGAACATTAATTAATGTTATTACAGCAAAGTTGTTTTCTGACTGCCTTAGGAATAGACTGTAGGAAACCCTAGAAGGATTCTTTTGTTCAAGTATCATCATTTGATACCTGCAAATATTTGAACTGATTATGTATTTGCATCTAGCAAATAGAATTCTCTTCTCTGAAAGATTATTAAACCTGTCCAGAATTCAATTAGTTACAGTCAACAGCATCACAGCTGGGTATTTTGGAACTGATAAAGGAAACTATTCTGTTTAGGCAGTAAAGTTTTCCAGCTCTTCTGTTGAACTGCAACACCTCTCCTGTATGGACAGAGGAAGATTCAGCTGTCTTTAACTGATTATACTTGCAAGTGTGCCCAGTAACATGAAGCTACTCTTTAGATATCTGACTGTCTTTTAGCAGAAGAATAGTGCAAGGTTCTTTGCCAGAGATTCAGGTATCCGAGAAGCTCATACTTGATATGTCATCTGTGAAAACAGTTAACAAAAAAAAGAATCTTTTTAATGGTTTTTCTCCATTTAGCCTTTTGCTATTGAGTTATGCTGGAGAAAAAAAAAAGAAAAATGGTACTGTATCTAGATAGCTATCGCAATTGATTGATTGTTCATTGACCTCAGATATTCATTGAGTAATTTTTTTTTCCAGTGTAGATGAAGAGTTTGGATTTGATTCAAACAAACCAAATAATTTGGAAAACAAATACCTCTCTTTCCAATGTACCTTCCTTTACTGGAAGGAATGAACAAAGACAAAGTCTGATCAATATCAGTGCTATCATTACTCTTTTGTGTTCTTCTGTATCTGATAATGTGAAATGCTATTTAGAAGCGCTGGCTAATTAAAATCCAGTACATCAGACTTGTGTCTGTCTGACCTGAGGCAGCATTTATCAGCTGAAGAGAGCAGTATATGTATAGCTGTCTTTGCAAATGTGTAATATACTCCACGTTGTCTCCAAAGGTCTTCAGATGTCACGGCTTATATGAGGAAGATGTTGGTCTGATAATTGAGGAATGAGCAATTACAGTCCCAGTGTACAGTGAAGTGGTTTGCAGTCTGGGGGAAAACAAAATTATCTGCTACTTATTTTTTGGGGGCTGACTTAAACCATTATGTGTCCTTCCTCAGTCAAATTCTCAGAAATAGGAAGTTTCTTTTTTAGAAAGCAGGGGTTTTTTTCTGAAGTTTGTTTCCTGTGGTTTTCTGCACAGCCTCAGAAGCTCAGAACATCACTGTGTATCTTCTTATTTAGAGAGGAAGCAGGTATGGTCAAACATTTGTTTTTTCTAAAGAAACTGTAATTTGTAAGAATAACAGAAAAACATTACATTAAATAGGAACAAATAATCACTGGCTTAATATGCAGAGATGTCTAGAAGAGTCCTGTGTGTGGAGCACTGTAGTCATGAATAGAGGAGAAGGCAGAAGGTCCAAGTGACAGTGCAGGGGTGGATATTAGGACTCAACAGATGAACTCCAAACTCTGAGCTCCTGCTGGCAAAACCTGCAGATCTCTCACCCCAGTGGCCTCTCTTTGTGAGCTTCCTTGCTCAGCACGGGGAGTATTCTGTTGTCTTTGGATAGCCACAGGCATCTTGATTTTGCTTGAGTGAAGCAAAGAGTGTATCTCTTAATTTGCGTTTATCTCGTTGCCTGATGATAGAAATAGTCTGTGTGCTGGTCTTGGAGTGAAGCTGGTGTCCTGCTTAAAGAACAATAAATACGCCCACCTACCTCCTCTGTCTGCTGCTCCCAAGTGGGAACTTGATAAAGTCTCTTTGCTGTACACCACTGTTCTGGTTTTGCATATAACTCTAAATTAATTATTTGATCTTGGATGAGTTATATGTCCTTGTAGCTCTGAATTTAACTAGTTCGAATTGTGTGTTTCTCTTGTTTTAACATGTAAATGCTGTTACTCCATTAATGGTTTAGTAATGTAGTAGTAGTCTTTGTCTGTGAACCAAGAGAGGAATGGAAGTTGCTGCTCAGCATTGTCCTTAGTGAATTTTAAGCTGATTTTAAGCTTTGAATCCTAATTTTTCCACACATACTTTATTTTAGTTGTTTTTATTTGTGTGTTTGTGTTTTCATTTGACTGAGATTAAGATTTAAAGTGGAAAACTACTATATATGGCTATAGTCAGCATAAACCTGTCTATGCTGTAGAAGCTTGATTTTTTTTTTCTGGTTTTTTTCCTCCTTTTTCTTTGAAGTTCAGATATCCTCACAGTGGAATAAATGATTCAGTAGTTGGTCCATCCCCCTGGATTATGGATCTCTTGAGAGCCAAGTTTTTGAATGGCTCCTATGTAATCGATCTTATTTTGAAGACAGGGTACATTTGTTTTTCAGAAAGGGCAGACATACCTAACCTGTCAGCCAGTTGGAGGAGGAGAAGCTGTTGAATGAAAAATTTCATATTACTTCTTCTGTCATTTAACATGATCAGGAAGTAGTTGGTCTTCCTTTTCCTTTGCATATGGATTTCCCTTGCATTGTAGGCTGGCACAATATAATCCACTTTTGTGACTGCTGGCTGTGACTCAGAGAGCTTTGTAGTTCTGAGGGCTTTTGCATCTTGAAGTTTTAAAAAGTAAATGAAGCAGTCAACAGAAGATTTGGTCTAAAAATCGTTTTGTTTCTCCTGTTGCACTGGATTATTGGGGAGTTCAAGCCTGTGAAGAGGCCTGTAGCTGTTCCTTCATCCTCAAATGCCACTGGGATAGCTGGTGTTGAGTCTGGCAGTAGTAGTGGTTCTTGAGGTGCTGGTAACCACTTGGCGAATGCCTCTCTCTCTCCTTTTCCAGCCATATGTAAGTGATCTGAGCATTGCCCTGGGTGGGTGAGTTGCTTCATCACTAATATGTGTGACTTTCTGGAGGGAGTGTGTGGTCCGAGAGACCTCACAGATTTCCTGGACATGGCCCACACTGTAGTTGTGTCTGTTATTTATTATATCCTTTCAGAAACAGAAGATAAACTAGTTTCCCTAATGTCTATGTTTTTTCATATGTTTAAATGAGTCTCAGCCTGTAGAGGGGAGATATTTTGGCTCCCTTTCACTTATTTTTCTGTGTATTAATGGTTTTGCACAGCTCAGCTGGAAGATTCACCACCTACGCATTGGTTTGTTCCAGCACAAGATACATAGCTGTTTAAATCTGTGAATAGTTAAATTATTAAACACGTGTATTGTCTGGAAAATAGTATAAAAGCAAATGGTTTTGTGTTGCAGTTTTTATGATATTTAATATTTGTAATAATGTGATTGTTTGTTACATTGCTAACTTTTGAGATGTATTTTGAGTCTCACAAAAAACCACAGGCTTAATTTTGCTTGATTGGACATGTGGAAAAAGTAGTGTTTGACCATAATTGGCATGCACAACAACTAATACATGATTTTTCAGGACAGAAATCTATGAAGAAAATATCATCAGATATAGGCATCATAGTATCATCCCTGCTTCAGCATCAAGCCTCCCAAATTAAGTAAGAGGAAGAAGTTCATTGAATTTTAACTTGAAATATGTTATTTAATACTATGCAACTATGCAGTTTAAACTGAAAAGAAAATGGGTCTGAGAAACCTAAAAACTGCTAAAGAACTAGGAAAATACATAAAATCTGAGTTTGAGGTAGCAATGAAAAAAGATGAGTTCCCATTATATGCAAAAATATTCTAGGGACCAAGAAAGGGGAGGAAAGAAATAGTGTTTCTTTCCTGTTTTATAAACACTTCTTTGTCCTGGAGTACATTTACATTTGTTTGAAATGCAGGCATTTCAAGGTACCTGTTATGAAAAGTTGTTGATAGACTCACAGGAATTAAGAAGAAAGTGTCAGAAGGATCAAAGGGTTGGTGGGATGATTTATGAGGAAAACAAAACTGCTCTTAATGGCCTTTTTGAATAGTGGTGAAATTAGGTCAAAGAAGCAAGGTGATAATGAAATGAAGAAAATGTGGGCTGTGCGTCAGTGTTACTTTTTGTGTTGAAATAATTTTCTCTGGAGCTGTTTCCTATCAAATACCAAAAATTGCATTAGTCAGATACAATAAAATTAAATAGGATGCTTTGTTCAGAAAGCAATGCTGTAATGAGCAGCCTTGCATTGACCTAGACTGAGCAGACTGTTTGTTCCCTCTCTCCAGTTTCTGAGAACCATTTGTGGGGTTTGTTTTGTTTTTAGATGAACTTTAGCTTCATTAATGCTAAAGTTCACTAGTTCTTATACTTGTGTTAGAAGTTGTAATGGAAATGCTGGATATTGATTTTAATATGCAGAATCTACTTAGATATGTAGGTTTATAGTTAACCCTTTCATTCTCCATGTCTGGGAAACTTTCATGTTTCATGTGTGATGATGTCAAGAGATCGTTTATGTAATCATTCCCTGGGAATTTTAAATGTAACCAATAGGCAATGAAGTACATCAAACAAAACAAACAAATATGACTTCTGCTTTAAAAAATGGGGAAATGTTAATGCAAAATTTTTTGACCAAGAGGAATAGCTGAGCTATTTCCATTTCTTTTCCAAAACCTCTTAAGTATATATCTTCTTATGAATTAATGAGTATTGTTCACAATACTTCTCAGATAACTCAGTGACCAACTGAATTTGTAGTCATAGAGTCTCCTGGTATTTCCTTAAGAGGTGGATTGGCATGCTGCCAGGAAGTGAGTTTTTTTAAATTAATTATGCATGGTAAATGCAAATTTTGAAGTTATGAGGCACTCGCTTACTTCATAATTTTAGGAAGCTTCTGTGATTCTGTCTGCTTTCATTTATAGTTTGTGCATTTACAGTTGGTACTTTAGAAAGATGAATGTTGCCCAAAAAAATGAACACAATTAAAAGTTCTAAAATCAAAGTTAGCTCATTCCTTTTTATGGTTACTTTATTCATTGCATTGTTGAACTCTTAGGCTTTTTAATTGCATGAATGGTTTGAGTGGGTTGACTTTTAAAGAAGCAACTGAGTCCTCAACTTATCCATATTCTGGCATGGCTGCTACTGAGAAAAAGTGCTTCTAAGAAACCTCAGTATTCTGAAACATAACTGAGGGATATTGTTTTGCAATTAGGAAAACATGTACGGTATCAGTTGGTCTTTCATTTATAGCCAGGGATTTTTTTTTAACATGAAAATTTAAAGCACATTCTGTGAACTAACAGTTTTATTTTAAAACAGACTCTGATGGTATCTTTGTTTTCCTTTTATAAACAGATGATGCAAAATTAGATTTGAAATTGGACTTTCCTTTGTTTTGATAGGAACAGAATGGCAGAAAACTGATTGGTGTCAGTTTCTTGATAAAATTTCAAGTATTGATTTTTGTATTGAAATTATGCCTGTTGAGTGGAGCGTCTGTCTTATTTCAGCTGAAATGAAGATAATTGCTTCAAAAGAGTGTGTGTTCACTTTAGTACCTTGAATTTTTTTATCTCCTACTCCTGTTGGTTCCTCCGAGCCTGTATTTATTATTCGTTTAGTCAAGTGATAAAGCTTGTGTTAAGCATTTGAGGAAGAAATAGGTATAGGTAATAGTGAAAGGAGAGAGATATTTATGTAAGAGATCTGTTGCTGTTTGGGGTTTTTTTGTTGTTGTTTTGTTGTGTTTGGGGGTTTTTTATGTTTTGTTTTGGGGGTTTTTTTGGTGTGGGGTTTTTTTGTTTGTTTTTTTGTAGGGGTTTGTATGGGGGTTTTTTTGTTTCGGCTTTTTTGGGGGTTTGGTTGGGGTTTTTTGGTTTGTTTTGGTTTTTTGGGGTGTTTGTTTGTTTGTGGTTTTTTAATGGTTGATCTGAATTTGGTAGAAGAAGAACGTTCTGAGTCTGCATGTCAGCAGCTTTGGAGAGCATGTCTGGTACAGGGAGGTTGTCTTGAGGTACCAAGTGAGAAGGGCATATTTTTCAGTCATTTACAGAAGCCTAATACTATTCATTTAACTAACTTATTTACTTATTTAATATAGCATTGAAGACACAAATTCCAATTCTTAAAACACAGTAAGCCTGTATAACAGATACACCATGAACTGTCTGAGATAAGCTTTCAGATGTTTTCAGGAGAACTGTAGTTGTTATGGTGACAACACAGTTTTTATTTTGGGTTTTAAAAAGCAAAAAGGAACTGGAGTATGTTAAATAACACTGAGCATTCTATCTACTTCTCGTTCTCTTCAGGAGGGATTACTGTTTAATGTTGTCTGGAGCTTCTTTTTTAAGGCCATAATGTGGTGTTGAGTTCCTGCTGATGAGAATTTTGGGTTTTTTTAGATTTACCTCAGGAGCTGACTGACACTTAAGAGATGTAATCTTCCTTTCCTTTATGAAACTCTGCTTACTGACACTTTAGGAAAATACCAGCATCAATTATAACATGAGCTGATGCTGAAAATTTTAATAACTAGGAATAGCTACAGACAGCCTTTAGCTCTATATTTATGCTTCAAGTTTATGTGAATCTGTTGACCTAAAATAAAAAAAAATTACTTTTCTGAAAAGTGTTGAAAGAACAGATGACCCTGGTGATGGTGTTGCAGTACCATAGAGATCTGACTTAAGTTTAAAGGTATTATGAAGGGTAAAAGGAGGTGAATTGAAATGTGTGGTTTCCACCCATCAAAATTATACATGACATATATGCTTAGGATTACATAGATGAGAAGAAATTAGTTCTGCATGTGCAGAAATGGAAATTGTAAGCTCTAAATTTAATTTAAAACCCCAGTCCAGTGTAGCTGATGGAGTCACAGTTAAAGCCCTTTTCCAACAGTAACTGCTCCATGCCCATTTTCAATTGTCTTAAAATTCTGAAAGAGGATCCAATTTTTTGTAAGTTATTTGAGAGCATAGATTTGCCAGAGGGCTTGTGGATCCCAGAGTCTGGTCTTTAGCTGTTGAATGCAGCTATACAGTAGATTTTTAATTTTAAGAGCTTTGCAGAGTATCTCTGCTCACCCTGACACAACTCAGAATGCTTCCCAGTGCCAGCTATTAAACTTCAGATGTCTGTTTATTTCTAGGATACACAGTATATCTGTATTAAATCTGAAATTACAAAAATAGTAGTTTGGTTTTTACATTAATCATTCATGGTTTAATTTATAAGGGGAGGATAGTAATCGATGTTCTCAGAACTTAGTTGCTTCCTATTTCACCTCACAGGTGACTTCAGTCTTTGGATACTGAGGAGTCAGCTACAAATCTTTAGGAGAAGTCAAGACTCTGCCCCTTGAGTTTGATTGTACTGATCATTGTGCTCGGGGCTGTTGAGTTTTTTCTATAAGAAGCAAATTGAACTGCACGTTACAGTTTGTGCATTAATACAAATGGCGTAACTGTAAATGAGAGAGCAAAACCAACAAGAAATTTATAATTAGTGTTGTTTGGTATTTGGAAGAGATGCTCTAGCTCTTATCACAAATCTGTAACAACACAGACTCCAGTCCAATAAGTACACCTGTAAACAGAATCCATTAAAATCACCAAGGCCAAAGAAAGTGTATTTAGAAAATTTGGAGAAGCTGAGCAGTAAGTTCTCTGTTCTGTTAATGCTATTTACATCCCCATCCTCACCACTTTTCCCACCATTTTTTTTTTCTGGAGAAGTTTCAGAGACTAGAATATGACATGTGTTCTGTCTCTAGTTTATTAGATTACATGTGATGACTTAATGTTGTACAATGGACTTAAGGGCTGGATCTGTGTTTTGTTGTGGACTGCTGGGGAGGAGAGGCTAGGAAGACAGCTGAGTGTACAGATGTGTGAGTGGACTGTGCTGTCAGCCCTGAATAGAGTGCTGTCACTGTCCGAGAAGGTAAGAGCAGATTGATGGTAGCAGGCAGTGATACACTAGGAATGGTCACTGGGTCCCATCATCGGTAGTTTCAGCCCTGACCTTCTGCATCAAGTTGTGGTAGGCAGTAATATTTTGCTCCTCAAGCAGTGGGTACTGTCTGGAAAACCACACTCTTTTTCCTCCAGGGAAAAGGTGCTGGGTGGACTGGATAGAAATGCTGGAAAAGTCAGGCTTTGTATATGACATTGGGCTGTCTTTGATGGGATCAAGTTAATAGGCAGTAGAATAAGTGTATAAAACTAATGCTGTTACAGGTTTGTGGAAAAATTTATCTGATGAAATTTTCTAGATTTTTTTTAATGTGAAGTGACAAGTTCAGTTGATGGATAAAGATGTGTAATAGGCTTAGGTGAAGTACTTAACCTTTCAACAACCATTTTTGTTCACAAAGTAAACCAAAGCAAAATCAAAGTATCAGCTTTGACTTGGCTAACTGACAGATGCCTAATGTAACCATAAATATGGAGTTGTTCTTGGTTAGCTGGATTTGCAGACAAGCTGATCTCTCTTCACTGATCATTTTATTGGTGACAAAAATCACATTACCCATGTGAGCCTCTGGAGAGTCACAAAACCAGAGCTTGCAAGGCCCTGAAGGACCGCTGTGGTCAGGCGGGCTGATTTTCAGGGCAGTGGAGGCATTATATATTTCTGGATTAATTCTTGTTTAACCTGCAGCAAAAAAAGAGTATTTAAAAATCACCAGCAATGGAAAAAGTCAATGCTTTCCCTGCCGATGACGTACAGCAGATAGTGGAATGACAAATAACAGAAAGAGATGGTGATGTGAACAGGTTGGAAATTCTGAAGTCAAAGTCATCCTGATGAGAAATATGAATAACTCCCTGGGCATGTCATGTGGAAATGTGGCAACTCTGAATAAAGAGTCACAGCAGGTAATCAGCTCAACATAAATTGTCAACATAGCAGGAAAAGAGGAAAGACCTTCACAATTCCTGAGTATAAAAATGAGATGCTCTGCCTAGGAGTAGAGTTCATGTCATGTATTTGGCACTGGTACAACTGCTACTGGAATAACCTGCTAATGTCTATGTATCAAAGATGATGTTGACTGTGACCAGAGAAGAGCCAGAAAAATCTATAGTGAACTGAGATAGGGTGTCAGTAAGAAAGTTAAGGTCAATGCTAGAATCAAGATTACAGTTCCCCCCCCTCCACAAAAAATAAATTGTAGTTCAACACTGAATTATTTCAGGGAAGTCATATGGCTTGAGTTACGTAACAATTCTGCCTTTCTAGTTCCATGAGGTGTGAATCTTTTTCGTAGACTCATAGAATGAGTTGGAGCTTACTTTTAAAGGTCACCTAGCCCAACCTCCCTACAATGGACGGGGACATCTTCAAATAGATCATGTTGCTCAAAGACTCATCCAACCTGATATTAAATGTTTCCAGGGATGGGGCACCCGTCATTCTCTTGGCATCCTGCTCCCGTGTTCCACCACCCTCATTGTAAAAAGCTTTTTCCTTATATCTAACCTGAATTTGCCCTTTTTTTAGTTTAAAGCCATTGCCCCTTACCTTGTCACTACATGCCCTTGTAAAAGTCCCTCTCCAGCTTTGTTGTAGGCCCCCTTTAGATACTGGAAGGTGCTATACTGGAGCCTTCTCATCTCTTGGCTGAAAAACCCTAATCTCTCATCTGTCTTCATAGGAGAGGTGCTCCAGCCCTCTCATCACTTTTGTGGCCTCCTCTGGACTGGCTCCAACAGGTCCATGTCGTTCCTGTGCCGGGACCCCAGAGCTGGATGCAGCACTGCAGGTGGGGTCTCAGCAGAGCAGAGCAGAGGGGCAGAATCCCCTCCCTGGCCCTGCTGGCCGTGCTGCTTTGGATGCCGCCAAATGGTTGGCATTCTGGACTGCAAATGCACACTGCCTGATCACATCCAGCTTTTCATCCACTGATACCCCCAAGTCCTTCTTGGTAGAGCTGCTCTTGATCTGTCCATGCCCCAGCCTGTGTTGATACCAGGGTTGCTCTGACCTGGGTGCAGGAGTCATTTCACTTGTTGGTCAGAAGATGAGCTGTGTTTCTAGCTGTGTGTATTTGCATAGAGGCCAGAAACCAATGGCTTTCATATGTCTGGTTTTGGCTAATCTGTATACCACACAGTACTTGTGAACACTGTCCCTTCAGGGGTTGCACATTGAAGTGCAAAAAGTCCTGATTAAATGAAAAGAAAAAACGGTTGTTGAAATTGGTTGAAATGACAACACTGCTGTCATGTCAGCCAGGGTCACCTGTGCTTTCTACCCTTCTTTACTTTCTACCCTTGTTAGCCTGTGGGATAGTCCCTCCTGCAGTGCAGTCGCCTCCACGTCAATGCAGTTATTGCCACATTTAGCTGGTCGGATGGACCCTACCAGTGCTTACCTTTCCAGCAACAAGTGGCCTAGGGTTTCTGCCCACTCACAAGTTTGAATGCTTTTTTGGAGTCTTCTCCTGTATGAAATAAAAAAAGTTCTTGAAATAATGTAATCTTGAAGACTCTCAGCATAAGTGAGAATGTTCATAAATCCAAATAATTTTTCTAGATATATTACTCTTCAATAATAAATTGTGGTTGCTGGGGGTCTGCATTATTTATACCTGCCATGTCTTATTTCCAGGCTGAAATACCAGCATATGTATTTGAATTCTTTAGAGAAAAAAAGATACCTTCTCAGCCACGATACACAACTCCTTCAGCATTTTTTGAGCTTTCATCATTGCCATTCCATTGTATGTTAATTACAGGTGCTAGTTTGGCATGATTTCATTAGCTGAGCACTTGCCATGTCACCAGGGCTTGATTTGATTTTTGTCTTCTCTTTCTAGCGTGACTTCTGCTGTTCCACAAAAAAAACATGAAGCATATCACACAACCCAAAAAAGCAATTAAAATTTTTGTCCTTTTTCCCCTTCACTGAAAAATTAGTTTAGTTTGTCATCCCTTGTAGGATAGTAAAATAAAAGCAAACCTTGATCTGATAAGTGCTTTGAAGAAGGTCCTATGTACTGAGTTCTGCTGTGAAATAAAATGTTCATAATTCACTGATTTAAGCATAAACCTCTAGAGACACATCTGGATACCTAGTTAAAAAAATAGATAGTATAATGCCTTATTAGCTGATGTAACCAATTTCAGATGGTAAAAAAAGAAAAACATGCCTTAGCGATATAGACTTACCATTATTTTCAAAAAAATATCGTTTGAAAATAGGGTAAAAATACAAAATGAAGTAAAAGTGCTAGAAATATAAAGCAAGGTCTGGTTTTAGTTCATGTTGTGATTTTTCAGTCTAAGTGTGCAATGGCTTTTACCTAATGAGAAAAGGAGTAAATAATCAGTTCTTTCTAGCAATTAACCGATTTGCCTGCAGGATGATAATTAAAATGAGTCATGCATGTAAAAGAAAACTGAATCTTTCCCTTGACTCATTTTTCTTCCATTAATTTACTTTCAGAATGGCGTGCTTTAAAATTCTGCCAGAAATTGGTATACAAGTGTATTCAGTCATAAAAGTGCTGGGTGCAGCTTCAAAGCAGCTCCGTATTTGAAAACCATGTAGGGCTGAAAAATTTGCCACCTGATTCATGTTACCTGATCTTAGAGCCTACTATGTTTGCTGAGTCAGGAGAGAGAAGCAGAGATCTCCAAGGGAGTGGTGAACCTTGCAGGATTAGCCCATGGGCAGTGTTGCTGCTTGTCTCCTGCCTGCTTTTGGCATGGTGCTACCTCCTGGCTGGTGGGTGCTGGGCATCTCTACCAACATGGGATCCTTGGGATCCTCTCCTGACGATGTGTAGGTTATTGGTTAAATGTAAATGTGTAGCATATTGGTTAAAGAGGTAGTACCGTAGCCTCACTTTGCCTGTCAGTTGGGGTGCTTCCACTGAAAATGGATGACCTGTGTTCCCACCTCTCTGCAGGCTGGGGAACCTCCAAGTGCTGTGTCCTCACCGCCAGGTCACAGAATTGTCAGAAGGAGAGAAGTTGGAGGATTTTCCCATCTTGCTGAAACTGACCCACTCATTTTGAGAGTAAGAGAGCCAGAAGGAAGGAGAAAATGCTTGAAAGAACATGATTTTGTGAGACTTTAGCTGGTGCCTGCAGTTAGGAGTTGGGATTTGCCGTTTCTGATCCCTCTGGTTAGGAGCATGACTGGTTTTAGGTAACTTCTTAAATGTATGAAAAATATATGAAGCTTCAGAGAGTCTGGGGAATGTGAAGCATGACAGCCATCTCATGTTTAGTCAGAACTTTATTTTTTTACCTGCACATCTGGTGATGAAGGCTGGTGTTAGGTTTCTGATACAGAAAAAAATGCATGTTAAAAGTGCCCGTGTTTTGGCACCAGTGAAAGAAAGTCTCCAGCCCAACAAAGAGCTGACTGCTGAGCTGTCAGTGCTGTGGGGCAGGCAGGCTGGCTGGGTGGCTGCTGCACCATTGTCTCGTTAGACGCGTATTTCAGAAACCAACTTCCTCCCTGTTCTACAGCGTGAGCAACTTGGTGTTAACTTTGCACACTGAATTATCACCTCTGTTAGAAATTTCACTCACAGTATCACCAGAAAATGAAGTGTTATTTGCTAGTATATTTTGGAAGTATGTCATTTGATGATGTATCCCTTGTTTATCACTGTGATACATTCTTCATATTCAAGGCTTGATTATTTCCAGGGAGCTGAAAACCAATGACTCCAGTAAAAAGCAATAGAAGATGTACTGTTTGCTATACCTAACTGCTTTTTATTATAGATCAAAGGGAAAGAATCTTGGGGTTTTTTTAACATGCTGGGATTAAAGGTAAAATTCAGCTATTCTCCAGCATATCTTTTGCTTTTGGTGCTGGCTTAAAAATCTTTATTGGAGCTGTGATAGTATATGTTACTTTTTCCAAAGAGACTTGCAGAAATGATTTTTTTTTTTTAAGTTTTGGTATTCCTCTCTTGAAGAAATATAAGAAAAGCCTCTGCTTTTTGCTTGTTGAGAAAATGAGATTTGGAGCAGTGAAGTTCAGATGTTTGACCAGGTGATTTCTTTCAGAAATTTTTTTTCTTAGGTGTGGTTGTAAAGACTTCAGTTGAGAAAATCAGTTTAAATTAGTCTCTTGGATCATAAAGAAGCAGAAACAGAATTCAGGCCACCAGGTTCCTACTTATAATTAATGTAAATCTTAAAAAAAGTTACTTCTGTGTAAAGTTGCTATTGGCTAATGGCTATTGTATGTATTTCCAGATCAAAGGAAATGAGCTGTAAATAGGTTTTTTTTAAGTAACTGGCTTATACTTTCTGAGCACTGCAAGTGTTAATGTTTAAACACATGGAATCAAGGGGTTAACCTCTCTTAAGTGATCACTCAGACTGCTTAAATATTTTGCCAATTAAGAAGCAGCAGATTTTATCTGACCTACTAGACTGGGTGGGATTGTTAAAGCTTAATCATTTATGAGCTACATTTGATGTAAGGGGCTAATGTTTATTGACTGAACTCTTGGATTTAACAGATTTTTTCCTGAAATACAATGGGATCTAATTTTATTTCATGTTGTTGTCAGAGAAGTGTTGTGGGGTTTTTTGTTTGTTTGTTTTTTTCTTTGCAAAACATTGAAAATACTCTAAGTTACCAATGCAGGTAACTAGACATCCATGGAGCTTTACTTGTTAGAGATACAGATGACAGATGCACAGACACACAAATACATATGTCTTGGAAGTGCATTCATTTGACTTAAAGCCAGCTCTTTTGTGGATGGGTTTAAAATTCGGACTATCTTCAAGACTGTTTCAAATTTTTCCTGTAGTTACTGAAAACTCAACTTCACTGTATGTAATAGTTAAATAGTATACTGGCCACATGAAGATTAATTAAAAGTATGGGTCTGTCAGGTTTCATCTGCAACACCTGTAAAAGGAGTTGGACATGTAAAGGAAAGCTAGAAAGAAGAGTCAGGTTAATTTTTTTAAAAAATTTTATTTTGTAAGGAGGCTACTTGTATCCAGAAAAGAAAGGAAAAAGAAACATTTTTCTGGGACAGTAAGCCCTGCTTGGTTGGGTAGGAGCAAAGAAGTGGGCTACGCTAAAGACATACAGAATGGCCTTTTTTTCTTTGTTTTTTCCCTTTTATTTAAGGTATTGGTCAAATAAAAGGAGCGTAAGAATGCCTTCTGACCAAGTGAACTAAAACATCCCATTATTTCCTAAAGGACCCAGTGTGGGCAGATTTCAGGAAGCTTGATGTAGTCAATAAAGGGCCAATGACCTGTTCTTTGATAAGCTGTGGCCAGTGCTTTGCTTATGGCATGTACACTGCTGGATGGAATGCTTTAATATGCCTGTTTTTCTGTGCATACATTTTTGTTACTCCTAGAATTGCAGGAATCTTTGTGTCTTTAGCTCATCTGTTAGAAGGGCTATTCTAGCTCTATTACCAGCTTGCACTAGATTTGTGATAACTGGGTGCTGTTCTTGAAAGCTTGGAAAATCTGTCGTAAATGGTAGTGGGTTTTGTTGATTTGGGTTATTTGGGTTTTTTTCTAACATCTCCACCATCGTAAGAGATGAGCTTGCCAACTCTCTTGCTACTAAAGACAGATACAAATGAAATCTTATCTGAAAGAAGACTTCTTTATCGAGATTGGAACAGGAGGTTCCTCCCGTGTCACAATTTACTCTGTTACCACTTAGAAAGATAAAGGTTATTTTTCAGTAGTGTCCAGCTCTTGATGCTTTTTATTAGGAGACAATTTAGCTTCAGCAGGTATTCACCCTTGCAAGTAGTGAAGCTTGGTTATCAAGTTTATCCTGATGTCATTTTAACACTCTCTTTTAAGTAGGAGTTTTCAGATGGTATATAATTTTTTCAGATGATCGATAACTTTTTTGTTTGCTTTTTTGGTCAGCTGACCATTGAAAACCTTTGCTGATTTTCAAAACAGTGGTGTGTGGACAAATTTTTTTAAGATCACTGTCTCTCTAGATTTAAAAATCACAGGAAGGAAGTGGTGTATCTCTTGGCACACTTCAAGTGATCAGATGTGTGTGCTCACATGTGGTCAGATAAATTTGTTTGTTAACTGATGGATAAGTTTAGACTATTTAATTCCTGTTCTTTAACTAAGTTTTTAATTCTAAACTTCTGTTTAAAATACATGTAGCATTCTAGGAGATCTCAGATGTTTTCATAGTGGCAGTGAAAGATGAAGGTTTGTGTTTTGTTGTGACATTAAGTATCCTTAAAAAGGGAGGTCAGTATATCATTAGCAGTTATCTTGTACTTTAAACTTAGTTTTCTCAAACAAGTGAAGTAGGTGTCAGGCACTGGATATATTATTCCATGGAAGAGCCGTATTTTCTAACTGAACTGTGAAATGTGCATTTGTCCCTGAAGGTGGATAATTATGCATACATTTGTAAAGTACATACATTTGTAGGTTACTGCACAAAATACTGTGAATATGTGTGTGTTAAAATATTTAGGACTCACAATGCTAGCATGCCCTGTTACTTAATTAACAGATGTTTTATTTTAATGAAATGTGTGCTACAAACTTAACCACGTTTGTGTTACTCAATAAGAAAATGGTTTTGTTTATGTTAAATGATTGTGCCCCTCAGTCAGTTAAAATAAACCAACAAGCTAATAACATTTTTAGATAGGTCTCTCCTAAATCTGAAAGAGTTTCTGTTTATCTTCTGCCATGACTGCAGAAATCTTTAACATGAGCAATTACCAAGGCAGAGTGCTTGTGCAGTACTGCAGTCCTAATAGAAAGCAGAGATGTCTGGAGTAATCAGAAAAAAATAATGTGTGGGCCTAACTCCAGTCAAATGTTATTAAAAAATATTACAGATGAGGCAAATTAGAGATGTTCTGAAATCCCACAGATGGGCAACCTTTCTAATGGTGTTCAAGGAGGGCAGTACTGGGGGTGACCCAGTGTCTTGATTCCCCAGAACTGAGGGAGGGCATAGCCTGGCTCTGCCCCTGAGCAGCCCTGCTCTCCCCCTCTCCCAGACTAACTCAAGAGAAAAAGAACTGAGGTTTAGGGTGGTCTGTCATGCTGATGTAAAGGAGGGAAGGAGATGGGACTGACTGGCCAGGTGTAGGGCAGAGTGAAGGGAGGGGAGGAGGGGATGCCCTCTCTCATGTTCCTTTTTGGTTGGCAAAAAACTTAAAACTAGTTCAGCTGCTCCTGAAGCTGCAGCCATGGGGTTTCAGGCAGGTCTCCTTCTTCTACAAGATGCTTTCATTTTGTATGCAAAAGGAGCTACTCATCATTTGGATCAAAGGAGGTAAGTGGATACAGGAGACTATAAGATGTATGAGAGTTTTAGGAACAGATCTCAGGCTTGGCTGTCTCTAAGGGTATGACATGACTGATACCATGAAACTGGCGTTGTTCTGCTTCAGATCAAAGCTTTGCAATCTTCTCCCCATCTTATTTCTAATTCCAGATAATTGGGGACAAGCACAGCAGGACACTGTCTGTCTGACACATCTAAATAAACTCTTATTGCAGAGATTCCTGTTCAAAGCATTCCGCCTTTTCCCTCCCCAGTGGTGGTGTTTCACAGATGGAAGGAAGCCATTTTGTTTTCACAACTTCTGTTATTGCTGTTTGATTCTCCCCTGGGTATCTCTTTTTCCAGGATTACAGTAGCAGTAATGTTAGTTTTGGAAAGAGGAAAATAAACTGGTCTGTTCCTGGAAATCAAAGTAGTGCTTTATGCAAAGAGGAGAGACGTGGTGCTGTGGCCCTTGTACGTAGTACTCTGGATTGAGGAGTGACTAGCAGACGTGGCAGTGGCCATGCTAAAATGAATGCTTCCAGGTACAAGGCAGTGCCCTAGAAAAACATAAATGGAAGACACAGTTGTCAGGAGTGAGGAGTTAAGTGGCATCACAGAAACAAAACCTTCTTGTCCTGAGATCTATCAAAATATTTGCTGTCTTGCAGAGACAGATTAGTTGAGGTTGAGTTACTTGTATGGTTGCTCTGGATGTCTCCTTTCTGGGTCCTCACCTCCTGTTGGGATCATGCACTTCTGCATCTGTACGCAGTAAAGAGCAATTTCTGTTTGAAGGGATCTTCTGAGGCAAAGGGCTTTCAAGGGTCTGCTTCATTTACGTGCTGCTCACTGAGGTGTCATACTGCCCCTGTCTGCAGAATACCAGGAATATGCCAGTGGGATCATCTGTACTTGCTGTGAAAGCTGCGGTTATGCCTGACTTGCAGAATCAGTTTCCCATTACTTTGTGAACTGTCCATGCACTTCTTGTGTTTACAGGAAGGAAGATGGACCAGTGCTTGTGTGACAGTGCTGGCGGGGAGAGCAGCTCTCGCAGCTGGGAGAAAGTATGTAGCAGAGTCCTGCCAATGAGTTTGTGATCAGTCTCTTTGCATCTGGAAACTACTAGTAATAATCCCATTCTGCCAGCCAGTACGTGAGAATACAGTGGGAACTGTTGGGGTTGTTCTGCTTTTCTTTTTTGTGTTTTAAGGCTGCATTTTTACAGACATTTAGTGTTCATCCACAATGGAACAAAAGATAGGACTGGGAGAGTGGCCGTGACACTGTTTTTGTACTTTTCTGTCTGGAGAACTGCTTGCTCTTGGGTTTATTTAACAAAACTCAGAGGCTTTGCAAATGCACCTTGGCAGAGGGAGTTTCCTGGTGAATAGCAGGCTTCCATCTGGGTTTGTGTGGATTTAAAAGGAGTGTTTTGATGATGTGATACGTTGGTGAGCTAGGCTCCAGAAAGATGTCGACAAGTGTTGTACTGGTGTATGTAAAGTCCAGCAGTTAAATACCATGTTAAACACATGAAGCATAACCTTAATGGCTTTTTATGAGACTTCGGGGCAAAAGTATGATGGTATTATATTGATGATATTAACACATGCAGAAGAAGTATTCTCTGCAAGGATCCCAGCATTAAATGGTTCCTTAAGGTACAAATTTTATTCCAGCCTTGCAATTTATAGATTGTGACTTAATTTCTCCCAACACTGTGTTAAAATGTCTTGGTGTATCACGAGATTTACTGAATCTCCGATGTGAGGCTTTGTTTGAATTTAAGAACTTTCCTAGGAAAAAGAATTGTTTCTTTTTCATGAAACCATTCCCTATAACTCTCATGGCCATTCACTCTCTTGTATTAATTTGAAAACTCTTCCTCCTTTATTGTATTTCCTTAGGAATTTTCAACCCTGAACAGCTGTAGACTCAAGTAACGATCCAGTCATAGTCAAGTCATAGTTAAATATCATGTACTTTTATTTTTCGGTCTTGGTCCTTACTACTGCAGATGTTACAGGTATATCTAAAATATCTGAGGGAGCACAGTAGAGTGAGAAAAGCAGAGGGGAGATGGGTGCTCTTTTACAGTGTGCTGTATGTCCAGGCTGGAACACTCTGCTCTGCTCTGCTTCCTGGAGAAGCAGACTCTTCCTGACTCTGGTCTGTTTCCTGGAGGCACGTGTCCCATTCTAATGGATCTGTGGACCTTGGTGTAAGGAAAAAAAGGAAAGCTCCAATGTTTACCAGAAACTTTGTTTTCTTTACAGAATAACTGTGCATTGACTAAGTCAGTTTAATTAATCTTGCTAAGAAATGGAAACTGACATTTTAGAGTTTGAATTTGTTAGTACATAGAACATAGCCTTTTTTGCAGAATAAGAAACTAATTGATGCATGCTTAAAATGATCTGTTTTTTGGGAAACCACATCTTAATGGAAAGTTCAGGGATTATGTACTATAACACAGCTTGACAAAAAATAGGCATGTACAAGGAAAAGGACAACCATATTAACAAATTCGGATACAAGTGAAAAGCAGGTATTTCAGATTTAATTTTCCTTTGTGGCAGGTTTAACTGTTGTTCTGTTGCTTAATGGTGAGGAATTCAATTTGATGTTACCTTTTGACTTTTCCAGCTGCACTCTTACTCCTGCTTAATTTGTGCTGTTCGTTNCTTCAGTACAGATAAGAAAGCAAACAACCGCTGCCATCCAAAAACTAACCTAAAACAAAGCCCCTCTAAAAGAGTTTTTCCTTGCAAGTTTTTTCCCCACTGTGGCATACATAATCTGTCTTGATATTTGAGGGATCTTTGTTCAAGTTTTAAATACTGTTTCTACCCAACAAACTTTAAAGGACTAAGAGCTGATGCATGCTTAACTGCCTTTGCCAGTTGGGTGGGACTGAAGTGCATCTTTGTGGAAAGTTACAAGAAAAGAGATATGCGTTATAGTTTCAAAAAGCATATTGATTTTGCTAAGGAGTACTGTATATCCGGTGCCTGTAAAATTTCCAGAATTATCTGAGAGACACAGCTAGATTTTTAAAGTGAAACCTTGGAATTCGGATGTTGTATAAAGCATACTTTCTAGCAATCATATGCATATGCATCCCTTCTAGCTTCATCTTTTGAGTATTTTATTCTTGTTCCTTCCCAAGCTTCTTTATTTTTCTTTCTTTTCCTGGACTGTTAAGTTTTCTGTCTGTGAGGTCCTTAAAGAAGAAATGCAGATGATACTGTTCTTGAACAAAAACTGGTGAGCTAGTATGGTGTACATATCAGCCTTCATCTTGTCAAGTTATGTAATTTTTGAGGGTCTTTTGCTTAATTTTGGGTTTGCTTAATTTTAAATTCCAGCATGAACTTCTGAAGGTACACCAAAGTGTATGTTTTCAGCGTGTCCTCTGTTACTAGAAGTCAAACGTTTTAGAAGCTCATTTTCAATGAAGCAAACTTCACAGTAGGATACTGGCACTATCCTGTTGTTTAAAAAGACTCATTTGTTAACTTCTGGAAAATGTGGGAACTGTGAAGGAACCAGTGTTGCAAATTTGCTGTAATCAAAACCCAATGAGACTCATCAGGAAAGTCCTCCACCATGTACTACTGAAACAAAGGTTTAACAGATGGGCCTAGTGAGGTTGTTTTTAGAAATGTAGATTGGTTGAATGTTATCAGTAACACTTTTTCTTACTTGAACGGCGACCAATGCATTGTCAATTTTTTCTGCATAACCACTCAAAGATTAAATTAGAGTGTTTTATAAGGAATTCTTTTTTTGTCCATAACTTTTGCTTTCAAGTTCTACAGATATGAATTAAATTTTTTTAAAAAATCGAAGGGGATTTTTTTTTTCAACAGTTGAGAAGAAATGCAGTATGCTGTTAAACAGATTCATGGAGAAGATAATTGAAGGCTGTTAAGCAAAGCTCTAGAAAAATCATTATAAAATAGAACCACAGTCTTTGTCAAGCTTTATGGATAACCTACTTTTAAAATAGGCCCCAAATGTAGAAAAATTGCAGATTAAAGAATATGCTTCTGTGTCTTAGGTTCTGTTGCTTCTGAAGTGTGATTTTCTCAAAGCTCTGCAGAGGTTACAAGTAGTAAACCAACTGTGTCTTGGTTGCTATGAAAAAAGTGAGGAATTTGAAAATACAGAAACAAGAAAGCAGCAATTGATCCTCGTGTTACACAGGAACATCTGTCTGGAGTTTCAAAGGCAGCTAGCTATCAGCTATGGCAGATTTTCTGTCTGGCTGTGTGAGGATTGTATGAGCTTGTTGTGTCTATATTGAAACTGCTATTGTCTCCTGCTGTGAAATGACAGATGGACATGTCTGTCCTGAGAGATCTGCGACTTTTGGCTGACTCGTAGTTTTTGAATCCATGCATAATAGAGCTTGCTATAGTCCTTCAAGAGGGAAGAAAAACAAAAATATTAAAAAAATCCAAATGAAACATATGGTGCCAGGCTGTATTGTGAAATCATGAAAAGTAAATTCCTTTCTTCTTTTTGAAGGCAGATAAGTTGTTTTTCTGAATGGGAGCTGTCAGCTTTTGCTTTATTTTTGTAGGGATGTAACGTATCTGATGCATATATATGTATATATTTTTCTTTGCCTCAGATAAAACAAGTTATGGTGCTTTTCTAGTGCAATCACATAGACAACCGGTACAAACACATGGAATCCTGAAAAGAACAGTGATGAAGGAGGCTAAATTGGTTGAGATGTGTAGAAGGCATGGTGTCCAATTCAGAAATACATGTTTTGTTTTCTAATGACATGAATTAACATGTCATTAGAAACATGTTAACTAGTTTTCCAGTTTCATGAGTTTATCTTTATATGTAGCATAAATGTATGTTAATTGGGTAATAAATATATTTTATGGTTCTGAATATTGTTTGTCTGACAATTTTTTTTAAAAACATTCATCTCTGTTCAGCTCAGGTAAATGTCTTGAAAAAATGATCCTAGAATTAAAAAAAGGAGATGGAATTACCACTGGTTTTGAGACATCTGTTGGGAAAATACAACAGAATTAATTTGGGGTCACTGTTACGATGTAAAACTAGATGCTGATGCTTCCTCTTCAGTTTGCCATTATTTAATGCAAACACTGGCATTTTTGCTTCTGTGATGTTTGCTCTGCAAGTTTGTGAATTGTTAAGGTCTGCTAAGACAAACCGATAGCCAAGTATGCACCACTGTAATTGTTTAAACTGGGAGCTGTAAACCATCCTTCTCGACTGAAGGATCTGTGTAGAGGAAGGACTTGTTTAAGTCCTGTACAAAGAAATACATAATGGAGAATTACGTGTTGTAGAAGGGGAAAACCTGGAATGGGCTGTGGATCGGCATAGTTTTTCTTTTCCGGAATGTTTTGTTGTCATGGGAATAGAAACTGCATATTTTTAAAACAGTAGAAAGACAACAATTTAGTTAAATATTTGCCTTTCTTTTCCTCCAGGCAGGTGTGTTACAGCTCATTTCTCTGTCAGCTTTAGTTCCTTACTGGATAGGCCAGGATGAGGCAGTGTGACGTGTATCTCTTCCATGGACACGCAGCAGTCTATCAGTGGAAGTGTGTTGCTCCTGAACAAAGGGTCACTTAGAGCCAGCCAGTCAGTACCTCTTTCTTTTCTTAAACTAGTAGGAGACTGTGCGATCCAATTTCTTCAGCTGCCATGTTCTGTGAAAAGTGATTTCTTTCTGCTAATATGAAACTTTAAAAATCAAAAACAATTAGTTCAATTCAGTGCAGTGTAATTGAAGTACAGTGTAGATACTATAACCTTGATCCTAGTCAGTAAAACTTTCATCCAGATTCCAGTGGAAGGATTTCTGCTTACCTAAATTGATGTTTGCCATTGTGAATTGAGAATCCTTGTCAGCTGTGTTTCTGGATGACTCATATGTCATGTTAAAGACATAGTTGATTTCAGCCAAGTCCTTGCTGAATGTTAAGGTATAATAGCTACCACTGACAAAAAAAAAAAATCAAAGTACAAATTTAGTAAATAAAATGTGGACAACATGGACATTTGTCAGGAATAAGGGTTAAGAAATTAGCTGATCCAGTCCTCCTTTATCCATGTATGTTATTGTGTTTTTCTCTAGCATGTTAGTATTCATTTCAGTTCTAAATGTGTTTTGGATAAGTCTTAACTGTTCTAATGATATGCTATCTGATGAGATACTTCACTGTATTGGCAACACACAGAAGATGTTAGGCCCTGTACCTGCTCGGGTCCCACGTATGCATTGAACACAGCAAACTGAAATTGTGCAGAAACTCTGCACAAGTGGTATCATAGGCCTGAAGCTTATCAAGCGAAAAAAAGAAACATAGATATTTTACTGGTGAATGGGATACTGGTAAAAGGAGGTACTCTACTATTATATTTTTGGGCTACAAGGAGGTTTGAAGCTACAATATGTATGTTAACTCAGCATCAGTAGTGTCAGCAAGCACTGCTGGAGAACGGAACTAGAGTGCATGAATCATGGAAATTTTATATGTTGAGTTAACTGAGGACCTAGATTTTATTAGTGTCTCTTGCTCTTGGTTTTCTTTTTCTTTAAAAAACTTCTTTCTCTTTAATTTTTCTTCTATTAATAAAAAAAGAGGGGAAGAGAGAGAGAACACCTTTTTGATAAGCTTAAGTTAGTGTGACCTTTTATAATTAAATTATTTAAATTAGAGCACATGTGATAGTGTGGTTTCTGGCAGTACCAGTAGGTCACTTTAACTGATCGATGTGTAGCAGCATTCATTAGTGTAGTCATATATTTGTTGTGTGCTGAATCCAGTGTGTAGTTACTTCTAGGTAACTTGACATTTCCATTTACTTCAAGGCAGGTACAGAAAGATTGCCTTCTTGCTATTCTTACTGTATTCTCTGTGTCGTGGCACTCAGTCAGAATGGCTTGTGTCTTTCCTGTCACTGACAGGGAGAGCTGCCTCCCAGTTTCATGGAGAATTTCTTACCTACAGGCCTGATTGGGCACTCACATTTTGGGAAAACTTGAAAGGAAAGTGACTGTGCTGACTGCAATTGAGAGCCAGGGGGGGATTTCCATTGGGGCAATACTCTCCGCCTGTAGCAGTAAGGAGTACCTTGGACCAGAACAGTGGAGACACCAGCTTCCTGCACTTTCCCAGCAGTGTAGCTGAAGGCAATACCTGAGTAGATCTCCACTTACCAAACCTGCCCAAAGGGGTTTAGTAAGTTTTTCTCAAGGGTTTTGTTAAACGTCTGTTGAACCGCCCTGTTTTATTACCCCTCAACAGACTTTTGAAGCTAAGGAAAAAGGTTAGTGGTTTAGACTACTTTTTTACTATCTTCATTTAAAGAAAAAAACCCAAACAACCAACCACAAACATTTGCTGTCTGAGGGTCTATCAGTGCTTCAAACTAGTGTGGTTTGGGGATTTTTTGTTTGGTTTTTTGTTTGTTTGTTTTTTTTAATCTAGATGGTCAGGAGTCACTCTTAACCAAGGTCCACTTCTCATCGTTTTTCCCTCTCTCCTATTTAAGGTCTTGTGTGATCAACTTATGTTTTTCTTTCGCTGATTTTAATAGCTTACTGTGCTCAGATAAGAACTGGAAGATTGCTAAACTGAAAACTCAACATTATAATTTACCGCTTTGTCAGGTACTCTGGTTCAAATATTCAGAGAGTCTTTGAAAGAACAGGAGAGTCTTCAGAAGACTGGGTAATGGCAAATGTAAACCTACGCTCCCTACTTCTTTCTGTTTTAAAAATATATATAAATATATATATTTTTTGAAGGTTCTGGGGAATATGAAGGGAATTGTAAGCCAGTCAATAAAACCTGAAAGAAGAAAGGAATTACAAGTTGGTCAATGAAACCTTAATCCCTGCACATTTTTTAAACAAGTTATTAAACAGTTGCTTTATAAGCACCTCTGGAATAATAAAATTGATAAGCAAACAGTATAGATTTATCAAGAGCCACCTGTGTCAGGCAATTTTAATTTCCTTCCTTGGTAGTAGCTAGCCTAGCAAATAGAAGATGAGTGTTAGATAGATGAAGTATCTTGACTTTATTATTTTTTTTTGTGCAGTGACTGTGTGTGATATTCTTGACTATCTCACACATCATTCATAGAAAATAGTGGGGAACTCAACATGAAATCATTGTAAAATGAACACGCAAGTGGTTGAGAAAAGGTCTCCAAGTGTCATTAATGGTTTACTGATGACTGAGAAGGCATTTCACGTGGGTCCAGGATATCTTCTGGTTTTGTTCTCTATTTTTATTAGGTAATTCGCTAGTAGAACATAGAGAATAGGGTAAATGGTTATCAAGCTGTGATCTGCAGACCCTGTGAATCCACTTGTTGCTTATAAGGAGTCATGACATGTAAGTAACAAAAGCAAGCCTATTATCAGTTGGCCCGAATTCACTACGCAGGGTCTTGTGCCTCAACTGGAAAATTTAAATGGATCTCACATGGGAAAAAGGGTGATGAAAAGCAGTTGCTTTGGCAATTTGGAGAGACAGTCCAAACACAGTGAGTTGAAATTCCAAAATGGGAGCACAAGTTGCTGTGTTTTGCATACTTGCGGGAAGAGGAATAAAAGCTTAAAGTAGTCTAGCCAGTGGGAACCTGGAGTTTATGGTTGAAGGACAAATACACCTGTTTATGCATCTGAGATACATAAATAAGGAATGCTGCATGTAAAGGGACATAGCTGTTATTTTCTGTTTAGCACTGATGAGGTCTCAGGTAGGGTACTGCACACAGCAGCTGTAATAAAGTGCTTTAATACTATGACCTTCAAGAAGATTTTGAAGGGAGTGACTGTCTCACAGGAAAAAAACAGAGCTGTGGGAGACGTCTCACAAAAAGTGGAAATTTCTATAGGACATATTGTCTTCCATTAAAGGAGGGGAGAAGAAAATAGCAGTATGATTTTGGATGGATAATAGAAAAGTAAGAACTGTCTTAGATATACCATTTTCTGTGGCAGCTGCCTAATACCTGGTGTCTACTATGTGATTTATCCCTTTACATATTCTCAGTAACTCATTTCATTTTGTTTATTAGAAGGGACAGGTTCTCACATGTCACATAACTGGAGACAGGGAGTCTCAGTGGCAGTAGGCATCTGAGTCATGCTAGTTTTCCAGGCTGAAGTGTTATTGTTGTTTCTGATGGCTATTGAGCATAGCAGTGAATAGAATCTAGGCAGCAAACTCTGTCCAAAAGAACAAAATCCTATTTCTTTATGAACAGGTGATGACATAATTAAATCTACATCAATGTGTTGTCTTCCCCATAGAAAAGATATCAGATTTAGTATCAGTCTCATCTTTAGAAAAAGTTTTGAAAAATTTCTCTGTACTTAATTCTTCTTGCTTTACCTCTCATACAATAAATAAACATACCACTAAATAAACCCCTGAAACACCCCCAAATCCACCCCATTGCCATGTAACTGGACTTGAATTGCCAGTTTACCAATATTCAGATAAATCTGAAGGGACTGTTGGTCCTCATGGAAGTTTAGTAGTTAACCAGATTAAAAGCAACATTTAATACACAGAGGGAACAGAAGTGTTGGCCTAAATGACTTCTTTCTCTTTATACTGGGATTTGTGTACTGTGCTGGGGTGTCCGTCAGGTACAAAGTCCTGTCTTAATTTCCACTGAATTTGAAAAGCTTTCTAATGGTGGACCAAAATTTAACCTCTTTGCAGAATACAGCCTTGGCTTTTAAAAATGGTTGTACCTAATTTGTTTTCCTGTTTCAGAGTTGGCTGTGGATCATGGCTTGTTTCCCAGTAGCAAATAAAATCACACATATGAGAGAAGCAAATAATTTCTCTTACTTGCAATTTTTGTTTCTCACAATAATTATACATAACTCTGTCTAAATCTGTTGTGTCTTGCATTATATCATGCTGTTCACAGAAATAGTGATTAATGCTGTTTGCGAACTGGGAGAGAATTAAAAGTCTAATGTCTGCATACATTTTGTGCCTGTTGGTTTGTCTGCCGTCATCTGGTATTTGGCATATTTTCCTGTTTCATGAGAACAGACAACTAGGCATGTTCCAGTCAGGCCAAGTGTCCATTTAGTTTCATACTCTTTCCAAAGGCGGCTAGTAAACATGCTTAGGGAGAAAAATGTAAGAAATGCATGAAGTATATGTAGTAATTCTTTCCCATGGTTAGGTCCCTTAATTAGTGGTTTAGGAGCTTCCTTAGCTCTAAAGGTTGAACCCAAGCATTTCTGTTTTAAATAACCAGCAGTGGGTCTGTCATTCAAGAATTAAGTTATCTTTTTGTGCATTATGTGTGTCCAGTGTCTTGCTGCAATGATTCCATAATTCAGGTGTACATTGTGAAGAAAAAGCATTTCCTAATTTGTTACAGTTCTATCATTTTAGTAACCTGCCCACTAGATTTTGTTGTGAGAAATGGATCCTTCTTGACTTTTCCATGCATTGGTCATTCTGTCAACCTAATGTACACTTCTCCTTGGTGATTTTTCTTTGCTGAAGACTTCCAGTCACTTTGGGCTTGGAAGGCTGGACAGTCTTTTGATGAAAGAGTCAGTCTCACAACACTGTGAAAGCACCACCATCCACTTGGTGGCCAAAGCACTTTATTATCAGTAAAACTGAGTGAAGATTTCTTTAATTAACTAAGATTCTATGAATTATGGGTTAGATGACATATATAAATTAAGGAGGAACGAGATTGTAGATCTGAAAATGATAATTTTGACAAGTAGTATAATACTGATGTTTCTCCATTTGTGTCCTGTACATAGTCACTAATGGTGGCTACTGTTATTTGATGAAAAGTTATTTCCACAGGCATTTTTTTGGTGCCAAAAGCACTTGTGATAACTGTTTTTTATGGTTTCTCCCTTTATTTTTATGTAAAAATTTGAGAATAATGAAGGCAATCTTATTATAGCATCTTACTTTGTTTGAAAGGCACGTTGACAAACCGCTGGCGAAGCTGAGAAACAAATTCAGTTAGATGAATTTCGTTTCAGTAGGAACAAAATTACTCTAGAATTAAAGAAACCATAAACACTTGCTTTTCATTCCAAAGAAAATCATCCATTTACCTGATTAGGAACTGGATCTGAACTGTGACCAGTCTGTTGAGCCTGTAAAAGGATTCTCTCTAGGTGTCCTGGCTGTCCAGCTGTGCCTCTTTTTTTGCCCATTGGCCAGCATATGGGCCTGTCTTTGATTTATCAAATGCCCTGTTACCCCCCATTGAGCTATGCTGCACCTTTATGGCCTTGCACGAAGGAGTGGGTGTATTTGGCATGCAGTGGTGGAAAGGGCACTCTGAGTATATGTTGTGGCAGGTTTGGTTCATGCATTGACACTGTGCAGTGCACAGAGTTACGGAACAAGGAGCTGGGAAGGGCTGGACACACAGCACTGCTGAATGTGAGCATGTTGAGCATGAGGTGTTGGGTGCTGGGGGAAAGGTCAGCAGAGAGGCTGTTGGGACGTGGTGGCGAAGTGTCTGAGTCCTCTTTAGTTTTTCACTTCTGGCTTTGGAGGAAACCGCATAATTCTGTGGTATTAGGAGGTAAGGAGCATGCATAGCACAGAGACCTTCCTGCCAGCGTAATTTGTGCAGTCCTGCTGCAAGGCATTGTCCTGGGTTTCTGGGCTGGGATCTGTAGGGGCTTCTTTCTCTATGCAGTTTTTTTGTTCAGTTGATTGATTTTGGCCATCAACAGAAAGGCAGAGTTCTCAAAGCTTGGTCAACTCTGAAGCACAAATCTGACAACACTAATCTTCATTAGTAGTGGAGCTCATGGATCTGCTTGCTTCAATTAGTTTTCCATAGCTGAGGAATTCTTTGCCGTATAAGGGTTTATTTCAGATGCAAGTTTTCCATTAGCAGACAAACACCATAAATTTTAACTAAAATAATTCAGACTTCACTCCTCTAAAACTCGATGAAATAGCTCGCTTTGTTTTGTGTGATTTCTTCATATTTTGTATTAGGAGCCTTTGTGGTGAAAAGGACTGGATGGATGACTCATCTGTCCTTGCTAGGTTGCATGAAAGATACTGTGTATTGTGCAGTTTGCAACTCCAGGCTAGAAGTTACAAGTTTGCACTGACCCTGTGGTGGTCTATAATGTGTAAACCTGGAGCCACCTACCTTGAAGAACTTCGGGGAAAGACTGCCAGAGAGCAGAATAGGCCAGGTTGGCAGGCAAAAGATGGGACAAATATGTGGCTTGCTGTGAAAAACTAAACTTAAAGCCAAGGGAAAATGTTTTATGGGTCTTTCCTCTACACATTTATCAATGTTGTTTTGAGTTACAGAAGTCAAAAGCAAATGATGAGTTTTGGCAGGTATGCTAATGCTTTTTAGCCCAGCGATCATAAGTGACAAGCTAAAATGTGGGGGGTTTTTTTGTAAATAGCTTGTACTATTATCCAATAATTCACACTGTGTTCATGTTAGAGTATTACAATCAATTGGCTCTTCTCTGTTTTAAATTGTAAAATGTTCCTTTTCTTTGGATCAGAGAATTCTGACTGACAAGGCTTATAAGCCTTGAATGTAATGTAGTATTTAAATTTTCTTTGTGTTTCAAAATTAAGTCATTCTCTAGTAGCGAGTAATAGCTTAAAGTTACTCACACATAAGCAGGAGCAATTGAATTAAAGCAGTGTTTAGCACTTTTAAAAATTACTTATCATATATAACATTTTTGTTGTTGCTTTAGAAGTTGGGTTATTTTCTGTGTAGCCAAGTGATTTCATGTTATAATTTTATACTTGCTTTGCTGTTGATAAATACCAGTCAAAGAGCAGTGGTTTGGGTGGGGGGATCTCTGTAGCCTTGTTTCTAGGCATTGTTCCAAAGTACACAGCTAAAATACTTCATAGGTTTTGTTTAGGGCAGGGCCTTTAATGGAAAGATCACTGCTGAGTCTTTTTGATGCAATTTTGCAAATACTTGATGCTTGTTCTTTCCTTCAAACTCAACATGACATTTCAGCAGTGGAGTTGGCTGTTAAAAATACATGACTTGTCCTGCTTACTGTGCTTTAAAGAGGATCAGAGAGCTTGTCAATTTTTTTCTGAACATGTGATGCTTGTGGAGAAGTTTGGTAATGAGACACAGAGGAGAGTACATGAGAACTAATTGTGTAGAAGGCTCAAGGTATCATCTTGCTGCAATAACTGTGAAGTGGATAGCTTCCTTTGGACAATTTGGGTAAGGTTGTATCCTGATCTGCTCCTCAGTGCCCATGACTGAAATTTATGATGCATGGTAGATGCCTTTAGGCAGAGAATGAGCAGTCAGCTTTTCATTAATTTGTAACAGAGAGACTGGTGGGAACGTTGTTCCATGCTGTGGAGAGCTTGTAGTGAATTCCTTCAATGTTAAGTAAGCTAAAAATAATTCTCTAGAAAATGTATGCTTTAACTAAGCCCTTTGTTTTCTGAACATACATTTGAACAGAGATTAAAACTATGTAATGAAAGTGAAAAGAGCAACACATATCCTCCCTCTCTTTATTGTAATCTTGAAACTATTAAGCTGTTGAATACATTTAAGTAAAGATTTAAATTTGAGAAATAGTATTTGTATTGCATTGGGGAATTTGTCTATGTGCAATCTAAAGATTATGTTAGAAAACTCATATGGTTTTATAAGCTCTTTGTATCTGTGTAATGATTTTTACGTCCCCTTTCTGTATATTGATTCTGCAAGGGGACTGGGGTGGAAGAGCTGGCCCATCTGTCTGCAAGTAGGTGACTTGCTGAATCCAATGGCTCCCAGTGGGCAGAGCAAAGGAAGAATTGCACACTGGATGTTTCCTTTGCTGCTGTTTGGAGGGATAAAGTTTCCAGAAATGTTCGTTTCCACAGGAAAGGGAACAAAGATAAGAGCCATTGGTACAGCCCTTTAAAAACTGTGGTGGAATGGGTCATGGAGGGTGAGTTGCCAGAGTGGAGAGAGAGAGAGAACAGCTGTTGGAAGGAGCAGAGATATTGTAGCTGAGGGGTCAAACACAGTTGGAGGAGGCTGGTTGCAAGCAGAATGAAAGCTTTGAAAAAACAGGCAATACTTGCATGTGAGGCATCTTGACTATACATTAATTTCTTAATCTGGTCACCAGGTACATTCAGGTATGGGAGAACCACAGGCATCATGTGTGTATCGTCTATAATATTTCTGTGAAAATAGAATGTGTTTGTATTCTTTTTAAAGTAAATTTTTAAAATGTAGGTCTGTATGTCTCTTCCTTGCCTCAGAGAACAAAGATGTTAAAATGCTGGAGGAAATTGTGTAGGTGTGTTTCAGCCTCTGCATCTCCTTGAGGAGTAAATGGTCCATGGCAAGGATGCTGAGGGGAAGAAACCTGTTCCCCATGATGATCTCACACTTTACTGGCTTGGAAGGGAAGCCAGAACTGTAACCCTTTCCTGAAAAGAAATTACTGCATTATTGTTTTGCAAAGGAAAAGGAAAAAAAAAAGCATTACTGGAGTATTAGGATGCTGTTCTGCTCCCCACCTGTGTGGTAAAAAAATCATTAGGGGACTTGGCTGTGAAGGTGTGTTTCTGTCCTTGCTTCAAGGTGGTTTGAATTGTCCCACCTCTTCTGGCCAGAGGGACTGGAGCTGGCTGGTCGTCAGCATGTGGCCACTCTCTCTGGTCCTACTGAAGCTGTGCCAGTGCACAGCTGGGAACTCTGCCCTCTTCTGTGGTGGGGAAAGGGATGCTGTCTTGATCTCATTACTAGCACTGAAGGAGAACAGAGTGGAGATCTCCTCTCTGTTGCAGAGACAGTTCTTACGGCCTTAAACACTGAACAGTGGAAAACCTCTCTGTGGATCTCATCTTGATTTAAACATTTGCTTTTTGTATTTGTGTTGAGGGGGATGTGAGACAGGAAATTGCTGCAAGCTGACCTAGTATCACGAATTTAACCTGGTATGTGTGTCCATGAAAGGATATGCATTAGCTTACTGTTTTTAAACCAGTTTTACTTTGCTAGCCTAGTTTCCCAGGGCAAAGTATGCTTTTGAAATCACCATGGTAGCTGATTGTGATTGGTTTTGGTGGCTGCAGTATAGTTTATGTCTGAATTCAGAAAGAAAGAAAATGAAAATATTTGGTTTGCAGTTAAACTGCATAACATATAAAATGAGCTGTATGCACATCAGAACATCTCAGCTAGATGGATTTTCATGGTGTTAGATATGGGAATAGAGTTGCCGTCACTCAGCTGGCTGAGAGTCTGGCAAACAGAAGTCCTTAGCTTTTTTTGGTGTAATACCCAGAACTAACAAAGATGCATTTATCAGAAAAAAACCTTCCTTAAAATTCAAGCAGGAAACAAATGGAAATCCCATTAACGTTGTGTTGAACCAGGAAAATACTCTTAATTTATAGATATTGTTTTGACTGAATACAGGAATTTATTTGTTTTGTAAAAGATAGTAGAAATACTTAATTTAAAAACTGTTTGTGACAATGTAAGCATATTACTTACCCAAAACAATTCAGCGAAGGAAGTGTGTCCTTCCTGCTTTCCTAGGAATTAATGTTTTACTTTAAGTAGTAGTAATTTACACAACCTATGTATACAATAAGCAATATAAACTGTAAGGGACTAAAGGGGTTTGTTCGTTCTTCCTCATGAGGAGTGTCTTTCATCTCCTTACTGCACACAGCCTCATTACAAAAGAGCTGTATTTTTCTGTATGAAAAAACACTAGTAGCAATTTCATGTTTTCTTACTCTCAGGCAATAGCTTTAAGTATCAGTTCCTACAATTTATTACTTATGTTAATGGTGGCTTAAAAGCCATTCTTGACTGCTGCATGAATATGGTGTAGCAAGACACCATGAGAGCTTTTTTGTTTGTTTTGTAGGAATATTAAAAATTTATTTTGGCCCTATGGTTGGCCTCACAACTTTCCTGTGCAAATCTCAAAGTTGGTTTATTTTTCTGCTGCAGTGTTAAGCATAATTATCACCTTGTGCTGAGTTTTATAACAAAGATTTTTTTTTTATAATCTAGACAAAAGCATTCCATTTGTTTTATACAGGCATTCGCAAAATGAGTAATTAAGGAGAAGGATTGTTGCTTCTCTTTACCTTTATGAGTAATTAAAGCACATTCTCCCACTGCCACTGTATATTTCCTTCCCATTCAATTTTTTTTTAGTAATTTTCTAAATGTTTAATAACCTTATGTCATTTCCACTTTAGATAATCTCTGCCACAAATTGAAAAATGTTAGTCCAAAGTTAATGTTCAAAAGAATTTTTGAACAAGGTTTTCTTTTCATACAGACAGAAAAATGAGAGTAGCCTATCAGCCTGTCCCAGTAGCTAGGACAAGATTCCCAAAGAAATTGATGTTTTCCATAGAGCTGAAAGGAAAAATTAATACCATTTTTGTCTGTGACCTACTGTTGATATGGAGATGAGTTGTTTGGCCACAGGCTCTTTAGTACTGCACATTAGATTTTACTTGTCTGAAAGGCATTTTTGCGTTTGTGTCCAACCAGTTCATTGCTATTAAGAAGCTCTTTGTCTTGTCCATGTACTACTGGATCACTGCTCAGGTCTAAAGATCCAGAATATCTTCCAGGGTCATCATCAGACAGCAGCTATTGGCCTGTTCATTGTTTTCACTCTTCAGCAGTTTATTGTCTTGGCAATTTAGTCCTTTTAAATGTGAGCAGGCATTAAACAAAACCCTAAAAAGTTCTCAGTAAGCAGGGTTTTGCCTTTCAACTAGACTGTGGTGCTGCAATAAAGTCTTCGACCAAAAAAGGCATACCAGAATAGTAGTTTTCTTGAATGTTAATCATTTAATTGTTCAGTGGTAGGTAGTTAATACAATTAGTTAAATTAAATATTTAAATGAACTAAAATTCAATAAAAAGGATTTTGGCTGCAATGCTATTTGGCTGAAAATTATAAATACCTGTTTTAATGAAGAACTTGCTTTTTGTAGCTTAACATTAAACTATTTTAAAATAAATATAATTTTACAATGCCTCCACAGAGCTTTTGATTTTGAAGATGCAGAAAGAGAAGGTTTCTGTTTTCCTTGTTCAATAGTAGCAGCTGCCTCTGAATTTCGTTCTTGCTATCTGATAATTGTAGGTAACATATTTTAACAAGCCAAATGTGATATGCATCTTAATATTACTCAAAGTATGGAAACCCCTCCCCAAGTATGGCTAAAGGATAGGTGAAAATACATCCATGGCCTCACAGGTTCTTTAGTTCTGGTCCAGTTTAATGGACCTTTAATATTGTGAGAAGGAATGATTGAGGAATCCAAAGTGATCAGGAAGAACCTTCCCTGATTAGGCTTTTAAGACCACAAATAAATATTTTTGGAGCTTGATTGTAATGTCAGATCACAGAAACATTATGTGTTACTTAGAAAGACAATAATGTTGATGGTTAGAGAAAATGAAATAGCATTTTGTTAGTAAATCTTTGATTCTGGTCATTAAAACAATACTTGTTTCAGGAGCAAGATGCTATTGATTGAGTCTGTGGGTAGCCATTGTATTAGGCACAAAGATTTGAGAGCCAAGCTTAATAGCAATGTATGCTGTCATCTCATCCAACTACTTGTCTTTCATTAAAAGCAAGCTGTTTAGGCTATAAGAATTAAAAAAACAAAACAAAATGAAACCCTCTTTTTAGACATACAGTCTTTTAGAAGAACATGTTTTGCAGGTAACAATACATGTAGTATATGTAACCTGATGTAAGAGATACTAATTCACACTAATATCTGGGAGGAATGTTACAAATGCTTGGAATATACACCTAGAAATTAACAGTATTTTGTTTCTGTGGCTCTTTTTAAAGTTTGAGTTAAATATAATCTTTCATCAATGTGCTTACGACTAGTCTCTCTCTGAAACGACTTTTAGCATCTAACGTATTTTTAACAGAAATATAGAATGGTTTGGGTTGGAAGAGTCCTTTAAAAATAATCTATTTCCACCCCCCCCCCGCCATTGTCAGGGACACTTTTCACTAGACCAGGTTGAAAGCACCATCCCTGAATACTTCGAGGAATGGGACATTCACGAACTCTCTAGGCCACCTGTGCCAGTGCCCCACCACCTTCTCAGGAAAGATTTTCTTTCTAACATCTAATCTGAACTTCTTCTCTTTTAGTTTTAAACCATTCCCCTTGTCCTATCATTATGTGCCTGTGTAAAAAGTCACTCTCCTTCTTTTTTATAAGCCCCCCATAAGTGCTGACATGTTGCAAGTATACAGTATTCAGAAGACAAAGGAAGGACAGATACTATTAAATGACTGAATTTTTTTAAGTAGCGTTTCCTCTAGGTGACTTGCAATTTTGGAAGCTTGAACTTTTCACCTGGATGGAGAATCCTGAGTGGCCTTATCTGGATGAACTTTGTTTCCAGAAAATGGGAAAAAGTTGCAGAAACTTGGCAATGTTTATTCTAATATATTGATATCCTTTCTGGGCATTCAGTGTTTGTGAAGACTATCCTGCCCATGACTTGTGAAGACACATAGTTCTGTTAGTGAAAACTGTCTTCCTGCTACATGCAGCTCGTGTTTCCGATGTCTCTCCTCAATCACCATCCTCCAGTAGAGGCCACGAAGATGTTGAGGGGCCTGTAGCATCTCTCCTACAAGGAGCTGAGCCTGTTTAGTCTAGAGAAGATGAGACTGAGAGGGGATCTCCTCAATGCATATAGATATCTCAAAGGCAAGTACCAGGAAGATGGTGCCAGACTCTTCAGTGGTGCCCAGATACTGGACAAGGAACAATGGCAATAAACACAGGAAGTCCCACCTCAATATGAGGAAGAACTTCTTTACATTGAGGGTGGCCCTACTTTGGCAGGGTGGTTGAACAATATGCTCTCCAGAGGTGCTTTCCATCTCTTACTATTTTGTGATTCTGTGATTTTTTTGTGAATGCATCATTATATATAAACCAAGAGTTTTGTCATGTGATGAATTTATTTTCTGCTGCTCTTCTGGATTAGTCTCTATAACAACCTGCTCCTTCCTTTCAAATCAAAAAATGAAATTTATGAATCCCAACTCTCTGAGATATGTTAGTGACCTTGATTCATAATTTGGAAGATGAAAACAGCTTTTAGGATCATAATGGTGGGTGCCTGGCAATTAAAAAGATGTTTAATATTTTTTTGAGACTTCATATTATTTAAGACTCTGTATAGACAAATAGCAATTCTGTCTGATTTTTGGTGACCAGAAAGAACCCCATCTTTGAGAGCTATCATTTTCTGTTTCTTTAAATAACTGGAAGAAAACCTACTGTAAATTTGTGATCTGTTTCAGAAAGCCTGGGATGAGGCTTTTTGATGTAAGTAGATTCCATGTTTTGTACATTTGGACGTTTGGCTGATGTGTTAATGGAAGACATTTTGAGTTTCAAAGAAATTGAAAGTGCCGTTTTGCACAAGCAAGCAATTTTTCAAAGTAGTAGTCCATTCTCAAAAAAAGGAAATTAGAATAACTGGCCTTGCAGTTGCTCAGTTTACTTATAACAGAAGTGAAGGTGATGTTGAGCATTTGACAAGTTCCTCAGTATATGTGATAGAATAGCATGTCCTTCTGTGTTGAGTACCTGTCATCTTGTACTTGTAGTTACGAAAAGGGGAATTGGTTCAGCTTTGCACATCAATGCTTCTTTGATACAAATTCTCCATTGATTTTTCTTCATTGTTATCCAGGTATTGGTATGGAGTAAAATTAAGTTCCAAAACACTTTCTTCCCTCCTGTAGAGTAAAACCAAGCTCTTTTTTCTTTGTTCCCATTTTATTTTATTTCCTCAATTTGCTCTTTATTGCTTTGTGTTCATCCCTTCTTACTTCATAGGAGTCATTAAATAGCTGTTGTGATTTTTTAAGAAGACATGAAGGGACTTTAATAGGAATTTCTTTTCTGTCTCAGGATGTTAAAATCAATTTGGTGGCTGCATGTTATAGTGCTCTTCCTCCCTCCCCCACTGATGGAAACGTGAGTGGTTTAATGTAGCCCCAAATTGCTGTACGGAAACCCTTTGCTCTTAAGTCAAAAAACTCAGTGCAAGTCTGTGAGTCGTTTTATGAAAATACTGGATCAAGTTTCAAGCTTCGAGTCCCTGCTGATACATTAAATTCTTCATGGTATTGGCAGGGAAGAGGCAGGGGACCTTTCTTTAGCTAGATAAATAGGAGAAGTGTCAACTCCAGATGCCTGAGGGAGAGACTCCAGACAAGCTTTTAGTACAATTACAGAAGGACAAAGTCGAAGAGGCCCATGAGACTTGTATGTGTATTGAATTTCATTTAGCTTTTTGGTCACAATGGAGAAAAGTCCTAGAGCAGTCTTTAAAGTAGATATGCTTGTAGTCTTTTATGTATAAATATTTGGATGTGGCGCTTCTTTTTTGTTGGGTTTTTTTACATATGCATGTTATATGTATGCTGTCGTATTTTAGGAAATGGTGTTGGCAGACGGTACTCTAGCTAAAAAAACAGAAGTACCTCTCTTTCAGTGCCCACAGTACATGGGAGAAGAGCCAAGTCCCTTCCTTGGGGCATTTCCCAACAGCTGAAGTGGACTTGCACAGGAGTGATGCGTAACTCAGCAGCATGGATGCTTAGCTTTGGTGCTGTCCTGACATCAGCAGGATTGTATGTGCAGGAGGGAATTTTGTTTGTTCAACTGATACTCTCTGCAGACAGTTAATGACTTCTCTGATCTTCACTTGCCTCAGAAAGCCTTCAGTGATTCTTTACATAAAGACATTTAAAATCATAGAATAAAACTCAAAGTCATTATTGTTTACAGTTTGCTGATGGGCATGGTGATTATATCTGCATAACCTGCCTACTTTTTCTGTATAAATAAGGATATTTGTTGTATTTTAATCTTTAGCCAAACCATATTGCTTATCCTTTAATGCTGCAGTGACTTGAATTCAGATATGTTAGGAACATTTCTTTGAAAGCAAAATGCTGTCTGATCACATGCTCTGCATTATAAATCTTGCCTTTCTGATACTCTCTAAGTTACATAACAAAAATGAAAATTTATAATTATAATATGCAGTGCAACCTCTCCGTGCCTTCTGATTTATGAAATTGGTTATCATATGCATTTTAAATGGATGTCTTGATTAAGTCGTGTCAGCAATTTTGTTGAGCAGAATACTTTTAGAACCCATCACTGTCCTTTTCTGTAGAAGGCAGACCTTTTTTTTCCTTATCTGAATAGTTTCTTTTTACATAAATTATACGAATTCTGTTATTTTAACTCGATTTCTTCTGCACCTTTTCTCTGTTTTCATTTTAGGAAGTTTCTCTGTTTCTCATTCTTCTTCTTCATCTGCTTCATCCACTATAACATACTGGCTACATGGGACTACCCAGGTTTAACCTGGTTTCCACTGGCACCAGTACTGGGGAATGTGTGTGTGCATATATGTGTGTGTAACATAACTAAAAATAATGATGCTTCTTATTTTGCAAATAAAATGTTATGATTTTGTTTGGTTGTTTGGTTTTTTTTTTTTTAGCTTCTGTTTTCATCTGTATTTTTAATTTTAATGATTGTGGAGAAAAGTTTGATGACACCTTTTCCAGTGTAAGGTAATTCCATATCTCAGACATGTGCTATTTTAAGAAAACACCAGGTGTTTGGAAGTTCACAGTACTATGGTAGCACTTGGCAGCAATATCTGGTTTCTTTGAGTCATCAGTCTGATGTGACTGAACTGAAATTTTGGCCCTTCTTTGAGGCATTCTCATATATAGCTAACTAATAGTTCACAGAATCACAGAATGTTCTGAGTGGCAAGGGACCCACAAGGATCTTCAAGTCCAGCTCTTAAGTGAATGGCCCATAAGGGCATCACATGCGCAACCTTCATGTTAGCACCATGCTGTAGCCAATTGAGCTAATCTTGGTGGTTTACTTTAATCCCAGAATTAATTAAAATATTTTTTTTAGAAACAGTGTCTTTCATCTACCCTGAGCCCTCCCTCTGAATTTTTCTCAATCAATGTAGATAATGTAACTCTTGCGCTTGTTATGTGTGGAGGTCAGATGAAGGTCCAAGGTGATATCGCAAGAGCTTAAATAAAACAGTTAGAAGTATCTGGTAATAGCCAGTGGCCTAAATTACAGAGCAAATTTGAACTGATGTTTTCATAGTTTCTACTACTCTTCATCTTGAAGACTTACCTGGAGGAAGCACTTGTTATGTTTAATGGCTATCAGCGGGCCGTTTCTTCTGTAATTTGCTCTGTCATTTCTCTAGCAAATGTGGAATTAAGCATCCAGAGCAAACTGTGGCAGATTTCTTCAATATAACTGCCTCTTGCATAGAAAAAGTGCTTTCTTGAGCCTAACATCTTCCAGTATGCTTTGATGCTGTCTGCACTTGTATTGGCAGATACAGTGAAGAGTTGCTGTCTAGCCTTCCTTTCTGTGCTTATCCGCATTTTCTAGAGATCAAAAGGAAGTACATCCATATCACTTCAATCTGTGATCTGTTCAAAAGATACTGACCGTCATACTGTTATAGCCTGGAACATTCTCTCACTACTACAGGGCTCCATGGCAAAACAATATATTTTGTGTGTTGTAGTTCTGCAGGAATTCGCCACTTCTGCATAATTTTTAAAAGTTACCTGATAGGTCATAAAATGAATTTTTGGTGTCTGGGTAAAATACCGGGATGTGAAATGATGACCTTTAGAAGAAAGTCTGGATTTTGCTTTGCCTTTTTAGTTATAGAGGACGACTTCTTAAGCATATATTAATCATTTCCATCTGAGAGCATCTTATTTTTTTATCTTACTTAGAAAAGCAACAAAAACATTCAGCAAAAAAGCCTTCTTAGACTCATGGTGTTTTGCACTTTGGGATACTATTACATATGCTTGCGATTATCTACTCTGCAAACAATTGTCAGAAAACTTCATCTGTTTTCCAAGTCCCACAGAAGAACAGATGTGGAATTAAGTTTCAAACAATGTACTGTTAATCACTTACATGTGGACACAAAATGAACTGGAGCTCAGTGGGAACTGATTGGATGCTTTGTTAGTTGAGCATGGAGTGGAGAATTTGCATTGTTCTTAGTCTTCATTCTCTGAACAGTCCTTTGAAAATGGTACTAATATATGAACAAGACAAGGGTCTGTTTCAGATATTTAACTCTTTCTAGAGAGCCAAAACCTTAGGGGACCACCTGAATGGAGCTGGACTATATTATGTGGATGAATATGAAAGAGATTGCATATATATGTGGAATTTTCATTTATTTTAGAGCTCTTTTGATGCTGTAGATGATATTGAGGAGTAGCTACATATCATTTGTGTGCTTTCAGAAACAATTACTTTAACCAGTCAGTTTTGCCTCTAAGATATTTAAAGTCAATGTTCAATTCCTGGAAAACCATAAGAAAGCAATTATGTCAGAAAACCTACTCATGTTGTGTTCTAAATCTCAGCCCTCATTGCAAAAATCACTTAAAAGACAGCTCATACAACTACTTCAGAAAGCTAGTTTTGGGGGAGAAAGGATTACTATTTGGGGACTCTGGAACTTGGAACTTCAACTTTACAGAGTTCTTATGATGGATCAGTGTATTAGATGGTCACTGAGACTTAAGGAATTGTTGGATTCTTGTTCTTGGAAATATTTTTTCCTACTTGATAAGAAAACTCATGGCAAAAGAGCTATTGATACTTGTTCCTTGTGTGATTGCCCTCTCTGAAGTATGTATAGGTCTAGAAAAGTAGTACCTACTCATAGGAATCAGCATTTTCTGCTGCTGTCATATTGAAACTGTTGTTAAAATGTGTAGCTTACACGTATGTGATTATTTTCAGTTACTTGATCCTGTGTAGCCTGGAAATAATTTGCCTTCCTGAACTTTCAAAATAAAAAAGGGAGTGGGCGTGTGAAGAGAGAATCTAACAAATTTATTGCTTCTTAAATCTGATGAACTTGATTAAGCAGACAAGATTGTGTCATATTCCAGGGTTTATAGTTGTTCCTTGAAAGTTTTTAAACTCTGTTAGATGTTTAGCCTTATATTATATATTGAAAGGTTAAAAAGGCTATGAACTCAGCTGTGTGTGGTTTTTGGCTTGAAAATAACAGAGTTGCCCCCAAAAGTTGAAATGGGGCATGAGGAGATTAGTAATGATGCATTTTCCTGCCTCCCACAGAGTTCTCCGTCTAACTGTCTCATTGGCTGTTCCTTAACTTCTCACCTTCACATTCATCATTATGTTTATTCTGGTAGTAAGCAAATGGCCAAAGCTAATTAAAATGTTAATTCCTACTAAGATAGCAAAATACAATGTTTTGAGAGATGGAGAGAACAGAAGGAACTTTCAGAAATGTTTGTTATGTTCCAGAGACATGTTGTCTCTTAGCTTGACTTTTGGAGAGATTTGTGAAGGTTATAGCAGAGTTTAGATACTTTTTAAACAAATCTTTCATATGGATTTCCTGGGGCTGTTTTGCTTGTGCTCTGTGAAGTGACCAATTTCTTCCTTTTCTTTGTTTTTGGGGAGGTCTGCTTGACCTTAAGTTTTCATGTTTTCTTTCAAAATAACTTTCTTTCATGGATATTATTTTGTTTATACGCTTTACAGGAAAAAAAAGAGATAACATTCAAAATAAACATCTTTATACCCCCGCATCTTGTTTTTCAGTCTTTGTCTAGACTTACATAAATGGGTAAGTATTTCATATTCTTTAAACATGACTTTGTGAATGTGGTCAATGTACACATTGTGTGCATTATCAAGACTTAATAAATGTAGTTGTCTTCTGCCTTTAATAATCAAAAGCATGGGATACAGGTAGTAGGTCTGTATGGTGCTAGTAGAACTCAAATGAGAAATTGCATTTTTGATGAGTAAAACTTTGAGAATATATTAAATAGGTTCAGATTGTATGTCTTCATCTTAAGAGGGGCGTTTGGGACAGCTTCAAGCTGTTCAGTATGTTTTTTCTGAGAGGTGAGTGGGAGGTATGCTAATATAGTTTTAAAAAGATCTTTGGATGAGAGGGCCTTTGTAAGGGAGTTTGTTCCCTTTTTATGCTTATGTCATTCCCCATATTATGTTTCATTAATTCATTAATTTCGTGAATTTGTTTCATCATGTCATCAGCCTCTGACATAGAACTAGAAAGCTTTCTTACCTCTGCTCTTTTTCTTGAAAGGTTGTTGTCAGAATCTTGCTCTTTCAGATGGTCAAGAACTTATATCTCAGTTTTACTCAGGAATGGATGTTAAATAATAATTTTTAAAATATTTAGAGGAGTTTAAAGGATATTTAGAACTTCTTACAAAATGCATACTGTGACAGTCTTTGAAGAGGACATTATTGACTTCAGGAAAAACTAAACCTGGATTTTCTGTTTCTTGTATTGCCAAAACATTTCTGAAAAGATTGTTTCTCTAGCAGTATTTAAGTAAATTTGCTTCAGAAAAGGCTTAAAATGACAAAAATTAAAAAGGCATAGAAAAGCATCCCTGTGGTATACAAAACCACAATTAATGTACTTTTTAGTTGCTGTTCAATTCCCACCATCCCCGGGGCTAGCTGATTCTTCCATCTGCAAATTAAATATGCTCTTTAACTCTTACCAAGCAGTGGCTAGCTCATTTCCTCTTCCTTGGGTTAGCATCAGAGGAGTGCCTCTTTGTGGGTTTGTTAGCTCCAGCTGGAAAAGCATGCAGGGTGGAGATGGCTCAGGACTTTCGGAGGGCTGCAGAAACTGCTGCAGGGTATTCTCCAGAGCTGGAAAACTGGGCAGATAGGACTTGAGTAAGGATTTTCATTTCTGTAACATTATTTTACTGAAATGCTTAACAAAGACATGTGTACTGTTGCTCAGAGTATCATCTTTATTTAGTTTTTCTTACACCAGGTTTGGGTTTTGGATTTTGGGTTTTGGTTTTTTACAAGACTGAAGAAGGTTTCAGAGACATGAGCTGTAGAAGAGCTGAATACAATTTAATGTGCTCTATGTAATATTTTTAGCTTTGAATTAAGGTCTTGGGTGCATGATAGGCCTGTTAGGTGAGTAATGTCCAGATAAACTATTGGTAGAAAGAAGTTTGCTTTGAGGTCAAATTGAATGGCCTAAGCTCAAGATTTTGTCATTTAGCAAAATCATTGCATGAGTCACTGAAATCTTTCAGGATTAAAAAGCAGCTTTTCAGTGGTAGAAGGTCACAGGTTGTACCTCTGGGTTCTTTAATTTGATAAACTACTGTTTATGTGTATATTTTTATTGCTTCAATGTAGATGAAAGCTGTGAAGAAGGCATGGAAGTTAGTTCAATGTAGAATATATGCATAGGGTAAACCATTTTGTTTTCCTGACACCACAGAGAAGTTTGTATTTGTATTTAGAGGACTCTTAACAGCTTGTTAGTGTCTTATTTGGGCCCTAGTTCTGTGTTTGGTTGCTTTGTTAGATATCTTGTCTCAAATGTAAAGAAAGTTCAAGTGTTAAAGCAGGTCTGTTTTTCTTTGGGAGGGAGAGAAGGATTGTGCTTAAGCCTTTTTTTTTTTTTTTNGTTCCTAATTCAGTCCTAATTCTGTTCATAATGCAGCATTACTGGAAAATGCAGGAATGTTGTCAGGCAGTTTGGACATTTTAAGGATTGTTTCATTGATTTGTAATAGTCGCATCACCATGACGGTACTCTGACTATAACTTTGGCCAGAGAAGGAGGTGTGGGATTGAAAACCAAACAAACCCTGCAGCTGTTGGTTTAAAGATCATGTGTGGGTGGGTAAGATAGAAGTCTTTTTTCTCCAGTATACCATGATGGGACAGCTCTGCAGCTTTCAGAAACAGTCTCAAGATGTACTGATTAAATAAAAGAATTCATTAATTGCTTATGACGTAACAAAACTCTGCAGTTGCCATCTTTAGACCTTCAAGAAAAGATAACTGAGTTGTCTCCCCTGGAGACATTCTCTTCCACTTCTGCCAGAAGACTGCTTTGTTTGTAAACTTAGGATTTTGCAGGCCAGTGTGTGGTAATCTGGGAGCAATAATTCAAATGCTAATAATACTCATCAAAAGTTGCTATTTATTAAGCCAGCTGACATTTAGGAAGAATAGCCTGAGTTTGCCAAGTGATTTTGGCTCATTGCTGAGGAGTATGCCACTGGATTGAGCATTTGATTGGGAGCCCCATATCAGGGCTCCAGGGAACTCATGGGCCTCAGCCTCCTCTGGATCCTGCCCATGCTCTTACCTGGGGGCCCAGAAGTCTGTTTCAGCCCAGCCCAGCCCATGCTGTCAGTCCATGTTGGAGCTCTGTTGCCAGTGTGCCTGTTCCAGTACCCCGCTGCTGTGGTGTTGGCCTGGAGCCTGCCTGTGTCCGATGGTCACTGGACTGCCCACAGGACCTGCTCCTGTCATCGTCTGCATGCAGGCAGTGGGTTGCTGAGCAGTGCTGTCCCCAGAGCGAAGCTGCTTTCTGAATCACTTCTTGTCTGGTTCTTCTCTGTGGTGGCCACCTAGAGCAGCTTTATGGCCAAAACGGAGCCAGGGAATTTTAGTGCCTGAAGATGTACATAGTAGAGATAATGCTGCAAAGCTTGGGCTGCCTTGATTTGGCAGAGGGTTGCATGGAGAAAGACTGAAGCACTAGCTGTGGTGTAACTCATGATGCAGCTGTGGAAGGGGGACTTGCCATTTTGCTTTGTAGTCCCTGTGACACAGAGATGTGACTCAAGAAGCATGTTGTAAAGTGAACTTGTTAAGTGTTTTTACACTGCCTTTAAAGTAAACAGTTTATGTCCCTTTATCCTCGTGGATAGTGCTGAAGGTAAGAGCTCCCACTGATTTCAGTGAATGTGTGATTGGGCTCATGGCTGATCTATATTACTAACTTCAATTAAAGATTTATGCTTAGCTAAAACAAACCTTAGAAGCTCAAATACGTTTTAGAGAATAACTTTACTAAAACTAAATTTGCGTATTTTTGCTTTAGTGGGTAATGACTGGCTTGTTTAAGAAATGTAATTTGAGTCATTTTCCATGCAGGTGTTATTGTATTAGTTAACTGGCTAAGAGGGATCTTTCATTTGCAGTGCAGGTCTCTTAATGCTTCTGTATTTATTCTGCTTAGTTTTGTGAGAATTGCTAGAATTATAAAAATGTATTATTTGGTTTAAATATTTTAATGATATATAAAACTATGCTGTGCTGCTTTCTTGGTTGAGGTGGTGCAGTGGGAAAACTGGCATTAAGAGCAGGGATCAGTGTACTAGAAGTACATCTGGCTTTTATTAAGTGTAAACTTCAGGACAGGTGTATTTGGGGGAAGTATTTTTGCAGTATAAAACCAGATTTTTTTCTTCTGTTCTCACTGAAATAGCTTGTAAATTAAGTTGCTCTATATGACTCTTTTGAATTTGCTTTAAATTACATCCATATAGATATGTAGCACGATCTTCTAGATTGAACAAATAGGTAGATAATACAAAAAGGAAAACTGGATTTTTTTTTCTTTTGTAGGTTTGTGGGAAACAGAGAATAATGAGTCTGAGAAAAAATGTTAAAAAAATCTGTTGTATATATTGAGCTGTTAGCTTCCTATGGTGTTTAGCATTGTAATTAATTTAGAGGGCTATTTTATTTGTGATGGGCTTTTTTAACCTACTATCAATGTATCCCTAAAGAAAATACTTTCCCCTTCTTGTTTTGCTCTTATTTCTGAAGGTAGCTTTTATGACGCCTGTGAAACACTACTTGTTTTTCATTTCATTTTATGTTGTTCTTCATTGATAGCAAAAGACAAAGAACCCATTGAATGCATTATTTCTATTCATAGTGACATAATTGGTCATACAAACCTTCTTGAAGTAAGTAAATATTTCTTTGATTTCAGTACTTGCTGTTATATAATACATGGAAGTATGGCACAGTAGTATATCTGAAGAAAAAGCTACTTGTAAAGGATGTTTTAAGATACAGCAGATATATCTGTATTCTTTTTTTATTGTATTTGTGCTGGGGAGCCTAAGTATACCCACTTCCTATTGTGTACAAAGACAGGGTATGTGACATGGGAATGTTACCAAACCCATTGTGTTCTCTTAGCAGTGTCCAGTCTATTTGATTCTCCTGTTGACTGTAAATAAGAAAACTTTAAATCAAAGGCTCTGCTTGTTATAGAGACCCTTTCTACCTTAGTTGTGCTAAGACATTTATCCCTTGCAAATCAGAAAGATGAAGTATGAAGAACGTAGTGTTTCCACCTGTTTTGGAGGGGTGGGGCTGATGCAACCAAACTTACAGCTAGCTGAGTAGAAAGGAAGAAAAAGATTTTATGTATTTTTGCCAACTGTTTTAGAAATCTGTCTGAGCTATTGCAAAATTTGTAAGAGCTCCTGAGAGAAAGAATGAGAGCACACGTGTTTTTCCCACTCAGATTTGTTTGGGAGGACTTGGCCTTCTGCAGCATAAGGGAGGTGTATCTCCAGTACTCCATCACTGCCTGTGTGGTGATGGAGTAGTGGAAGGTGTGTGGACTTTCTTCTTGTTAGCTTTGTCACAAATGTGGTGACAAAACTGAGACTTTTTAAATATAGTACTTATTTTCCTCTTTTTTCAAAGTTTTAGATTTTTTTTTTTGTTTTTGTGCGCATGTGAGGACGAACACTGCTGTGCCTTTGGCAGGTGGATGGCTCTGTGAGAGAGAGGCTTTTCTAGAGCTTCCTCTGTGGGCTGATCCTGTCTTACCCTGCCTGTACTACTCTTGTTTAGGGAGCTCAGACTCCAAGCAAGGAAATTTTCCTTAAAAGCACCACCTAATGGATTATTCAGACAATTAGGTCTGTTTACATGTACTTAAAACTGATCCTGCATTTTTTGTTATTTGAGTTTAAAGAAAACAATTTGGTCTTTTTTGTTCTTGAAAGTAGTCTCTTCCTCTGCTAACATTGCTGTATTTTCATTGCCATGCTAACTGGTTTTGAGACAGAAAAGTTGAAGTAATTGCAGCTACTTGGTCCAGTCAATTGGGGGTTTTTGGTGTTGTTTCCTTTTTTTCGCCTGAAGGAATAGTCTAGTGCCAGGAATTAGGAGGCCATTTTAAGCAGTACTTGACTTTGCAGTGCTCCTAGTATACTTTCCTTTGTCCTCAGAAGCACACTTTGTTGGAAGTTCTGCACCAGCTTTTATGTGATTAAACATCTTCATCAAGGCCAAATTCTCTCTCTTTGTTAGAGTGAACTGACCTTCTGACTCACTTTGTTCTTTTATGTAAGGGGAGCTTCTTCGACTACCTTGTCCTGATGAATGTATAAAAATGCAGGATTTGCTATTACTGTGGGAAATCCTGTATTTCAGTATTGCTGAATCAACCTAACCTTACATTTATCACCTTAATTTGTTACTTTTTGGTAGTGGGGATTCAAAACTGGATTACCTGTTCACAATGTGTGTTCCTGAAGTGCTGGCTGAAGGTGAATAATAGCTTATTAGTGGGATCTTAGCCTGTAGACATATCCCAGGATATTCTTGGCCTTCCTTGCCAAGGCTAACTGTTGGCTCGTGTTTAGACCACGTTCTGCCCAGACCCCTAGCTCCGTTTCAGGAAGTGTGCCCTGGGTAGCCAGTGCCCAGTCTGTCTAAGGGATTAGTTGATCTCAGGTAGAGGAATTCGTGTTTGTCCTTGCTTAATTCCATGAAATAAGGTGGAAGAAGTTTAGAGGTGCATTTTTGGGATGACCATGTTGTGTAGTTCAGGTTTTTACTGCAGTGGTTTAGGAACTTTTGGAGTTCTTCCTAAGCCATACCTGATTATGAAGTGTTTTTATAAATTGCCACAGAATATACAAATAATCTTAAATGTATTTTCAGATCTTGGTATACTTTATTAGTAAAATAGAGGAAGAGAAAAAGATGTGATTTTGTGTGTGTTTAGTTTATGTGTTACTGCTTCACAGAATCACAAGATCATAGAATGAGAGAATGGTTTGGGTTGGAAGGGATCTCAAAGGTTATCTATTTCCAGCTCCCTGTTATGGGCAGGGACATCTACTAGGCAAGATTTTTCAGAGCCCCATCCAACCTGGCCTTGGAAACTTTAGGGATGGGGCATCCACAAGTTCTCTGGGCAACCTGTTCCAGTGTCTCACCACCCTCACAGTGAATTTCTTCCTTACATCTAATCTAAACCTGCCCTCTTTCAGTCTAAAGTCACTACCTCCTGTTCTATCAGTACATGCTCTTGTAAAAAATCACTCTCTTGCTTTCTTTTAGGCCCTCTTCAGGTACTGGAAGGCTGCTCGGAGGTCACAGAATCACAGAATGGGTCATGTTGGAAGAGACCAACCACAGCGGGTCCTGCAGTCCAACCTCCCTGCTCAAGCAGGAGCATCCTAGATCACATGGCACAAGATTGTGTCCAGGCAGTTCTTAAATATCTCCAGTGAGGGAGACTCCACAACCTCTCTGGACAGTCTATTCCCAGTAAAGTTCTTCCCCATGTTCAGGCGGAGCTTCCTGTGCACCAGTTTCTGCCCATTGTCTCTTGTCCTATTGCTTGGCACNGTAAAAAATCACTCTCTTGCTTTCTTTTAGGCCCTCTTCAGGTACTGGAAGGCTGCTCGGAGGTCACAGAATCACAGAATGGGTCATGTTGGAAGAGACCAACCACAGTGGGTCCTGCAGTCCAACCTCCCTGCTCAAGCAGGAGCATCCTAGATCACATGGCACAAGATTGTGTCCAGGCAGTTCTTAAATATCTCCAGTGAGGGAGACTCCACAGCCTCTCTGGGCAATCTGTTTCAGTGCTCAGTCAGCCACAGAGTAAAGAATTTCTTCCTCGTGTTCAGGTGGAATTTCCTGTGCATCAGTTTCTGCCCATAGCCTCTTGTTCTATTGCTTGGCGCCACTGAGAAGAGCCTGGTCCATCCTCTTGGCACTTCCCCTTCAGATACTTGTATACATAGATGATGTCCCCTCTCAGTCATCTCTTCTCGAGGCTGAACAGGCCCAGATCCCTCAGCCTATCCAGCACTCGGGGGTGTTGGCTGTTCCTCCCAGTTTGTATCATCAGTGAATTTGCTGAGCAGGCCTCTGTCATTTCATGCAAGTTGTGGATGAACAAGCTAAGCATTGAACCTTGGGAGACACCACTATGGACAGGCCTCCAACTAGGTCCTGTGCCACTGATATTGACCCTCTGGGATCTGCTATTCAGCCAGTTCTCAGTCCACCTCACTGTCCACTCATCCAGCCCACATCCCTGAGTTTTTCTGAGGATATCTACTGAAGTTGAAGTGGACAATATCCACTGCTCTCCCCTCATCCATCCAAGTGGTGGTTTCATTAAAGATGGCAATCAGGTTGGTCAAGGAGGATTTAACTGAGTGAATCCATGGTGACTATTCCTGATCACCCATGTGAACAGAGATAGCCTTCTGAATGAGGTGCTCCATCACCTTTCCAGGAGCCTGACTGGCTGGTAGTTCCCTAAGTCCTCATTCTTTCCCTTGTTGAACACTAGGTTGACATTTGTTTTCTTCCATTATGAGCAGCCTCACAGTCGTGTCTGCCAGCTCTTTCAGCACTCATGGATGCATCCCATCAGGACCTACGGACTTCTGGATGTCAGGTTTGCCTAGGAGGTCCCTAACCCTATCTTCCTTGACCAAGGGAAAGTCTTCACTCCAATATTGCTTTACCCTGGTCTCCTGGGTCAGAGAATTCTGAGGGCTGGTCTTGTCAGTGAAGACCAAAGCAAAGAAGACATTCAGTAAATCTGGCTTCTCTTCATTTTCTGTTACCAGGGTCCCTCCCTCCATTTAGTAACAGGACCACATTATTCTTACCTGTCTTTTGTTATTGATGTATTTGAAGAAACCATTCTTGTTGTCTTTGACATACTTGGCCAGATCTAATTCCAGGTGGGCCTTGGCTTTCCTTGTGTCATTCCTGCTTACTCTGACAGCCTCTCTATATTCTTTCCAAAAGGCCAGATCCTGCTTCCATCTCCTGTGTATTCCTATATGCTTGAGGAATGACAGGAGTTCCTCGTTTATCCATGCAGGTCCCTAGCCCCATTTGCCCAATTTCTTGCTCAGCAGGATACATCATTCATGAACCTGGAGGAAGACCACCTATCTTTGACCCCTACTTCCTGCAAAGCCTGTTCCCATGGGATTCTTCCAATAAGATTACCAAAGTCCATGGTTACAATCTTACTTGCTACCCTGCTTCCTCCTCACCAGATACTGAACTTCACAATCTCATGGTCACTGCAGCCAAGGCTGCCCCCAGCCTTCACATCTGCAACAGCCTTCACATCTGCAAGGCCTTCCCTGCTTGTTAGGTTGAGCAGCACACCATTCCTTGTGGGATCCCCCATTACCTGTGACAGGAACTTGTTGTCAGTGCTTTCCAGGAATCTCCTGGACTGTTTTGTGCTTTGCTGTGATGCTTCTCCAGCAGATGTCAGGGTAATTAAAGTACCCCACAAGAACCAGGGCCTATAACATTGAGGCTACTCCCAGCTGTCTGCAGAAGGCCTCATCTGCTTCCTCCTCCTGATGAGGTGGCCTGTAGGAAACACCCCGGAGTCTTCTCTTCTCCAGGCTGAAGAATTCCAACTCACTCAACCTGTCCTCACAGTAAATGTGCTCCGGCCCTCCTCTGGACTCAGTTCAGCAGAACTGGTGCTGGGGGCACCAGAGCTGGATACAGCACTGCGGGTGGGGCTTCACAAGAACAGAGTAGATAGGGAGTGTAACTTCCCTCTTCTCCTGGCCACACTGCTTTGGATGCAGTCCAGGATATGATTGGCTTTCTGGGCTTCAAGTGCCAGGTCATATAAAGCCCACCAACAGCCCCAGTTCGTTCTCCTCCGGACTTCTCTCAATCCACTCTCCACCCAGACTGTACTTGTGCTTGGGATTGCTCTGTCCCATGTATAAGACCTTTACACTTGGCCTTGTTGAGCTTGATGAGGTTTGCACAGGCCCACCTCTCAAGCCTGTCAAGTTCCCTCTGGATGGCATCCCTTCCCTCTGATGTCTTGACCTCACCACACAGCCTGGTGTCATCACCAAACTTGCTGAGGGTGTGCTCAATCCCACTGTCCATGTCCCTGACAAAGATGTTAGACAGTAGTGGTCCCAACACCAACATCTGAGGAATACCACCAGCACTGGTCTCCACTTGGACATGAGTCATTGACTGCAACTCCTTGACTGCAACCATCCAGCCAGTTCCTTATCCACTGAGTGGTCCGTCTGTCAAATCTGTGCCTCCAGTATAGAGACAAGGACGTTCTGCAGGACAGTGTCAAATGCTTTGCGCAAGTCCGAGTACTTGACATCAGTTGCTCTTCCCTCATCTACAACACTGTACTCCCATCATAGAAGGCCCCCAGATTCATCAGGCATGATTTGCCCTTCATGAAGCCATGTTGGCTGTCACCAATCCTTATTTTCCATCTGCCTTAGCACAGTTTCCAGGAAGATCTGCTCCATGGTCTTGGTGGGCACAGAGGTGAGAATGACTGGCCTGCAGTCTTACTCTTTATCCCCTTTTTAAAAATGGAGGTTATAATTCCCCTTTTCCAGTCAATGGGAACTTCACCAGACTGCCACAATTTCTCAAATATGGTGGGTAGTGGCCTGTTTCATCAGAATGCATCTCATCAGGTCCCATGGACTTGTGCACCTTCAGTTCCTGAGGATGGTTGCAAACCTGATCTTGTCCTACAGTGGGTAGTTTCTCTCTCAGCCTTTCCTCGGAAGAGAAATACTCCAGACCCCTAATCATAACCCTGCAATCTACAGCTTCCTCCCAAGTTGAAATGGGCAAGTGTTGATCTCTTTTCTCTGCTGAGCATTGATATGACATGGGAAAAGGGCATGAAGCTGTGTTTCCTGGATATGAGGAAAAGGTTCTTCACTCCAAAGGTGGTTGGGCAGTGGAACAAGCTCCCCAGAGAAGTGGTCACATCACCAAGCCTCACAGAGTTCAAGAAGTGTTTGAACAATCCTCTCAGGCATATGGAGTGATTTTGGCGGTTTTCATGTGCAGAGCCAGGAGGTGGACTCTACTTGTGGGTTCCTTCCAACTCAGGAAGTTCTGTGATCCTATGATGACCTTTGTGGTTCTTCACTGGACCCTCTCCAGTAGTTCCATGTCTTTCTTAGCCTTCTGCGATTCGGGCAATGTAGCTGGAGCACTTGCCAGTGAAAACTGAGGCAAAAAATTCATAGAGTACCTCAGCCTTCTGTCTGTCCTGGGTACCCACATCTCCTGCTTCCTTCCAGAGAGGGACCGCATTTTCCCTTGTCTTGCTTTCATCGCCAACATACCATACAAAAAGCTTTTCTTGTTGTCCTTGATGTCCCTGGCCAGGTTTAATTCTATCAGGGCTTTAGCTTTCCTAGCCTTTTCCCTGGCTTCTCAGATGTTCTCTCTGTATTCCTTCCAGGCTACCTCTCCTTGCTTCTGCCCTTTTCTGCCCATCTGTCCATGAGCTCCTTGTTCATCTATGCAGGCCTCCTGGCATTTCTGCCTGACTTCCTTGTTGTTGGGATGCATCATCCCTGAGCTTGGAGGAGGTGATCCTTGAATATTAGTGAGTTTTCTTGGGCCTTTCTCCCATCCAGGGCTTCATCCCATGGTACTTCACCAAACAGATCCCTGAAGAGTCTAAAGTCTACTCTCATGAAGTCAGGGGTTTGTGCTTTTTCTTAGTGCCTTCATGGTTGGAGTGATGTCTAGAATGCTGCATTTCTAGCCAAGCAGAAGTGGCCTGGTAGTGAAATGTTACCCATGTGCATATAATCTCTTACAAGCAACATTTTTACCATTCCAGCACTAATCATGAATATTGTTTTGATGATTTTGGCTCTGTACCTTTTTTACATTTTACGTCAATTATTTCTCTAGGTATTGCCAGGCATCTGAAGAGGTTGACTAAGACCTAAGAATTGGGAGCAGTGGTGAGTAAATGAAATTCTGATTATATTTTCTGTGTTTTCACATGCTGTCTGACTCTGAAGTTTTACTACTGTATGAAGGATGAAAGATGTTCAGTAGGTTATACCTTTTGAATGTTTTCTTCTGAGCAGCAAGTTCCTGTTCAGAGCATTCAGACAACTTTTTTAAACAGAGATTTTAAGAAGGAGAGGAGGTAGTCTCATTAACTGCTTTTGATAAGTGAAGCTTCATCCTCACATCACCCTGACTTTGAGAAAACTTAAAATATTTCAAGTGAAATGGTAACTTGACCCATTTTATTAAAATAATGATGCCTGAATTGACTTTTCAGAATATTGCAATTTTATACATTGAGCAATTATAAAATGAGATATCATTCTAGAATACATGGACATCTGAAACAAGTTAATAAATTGCTGCAAGCTGAATTTTTTCTTTCTTTAAACTGCAAACTTTGTTCATGGTTTTTAACTCCCACTCTGCAAACTGTGGTATCCTTTGTAAAGTTAAATTATTTTCCTGATCCCCTATGCTTATTGCTGATTCTTTGCATTGTATGTGCCAAATATGTATCATTTTGACTAGAGAAGAATGCAAGAAGGATCTAAGGAAGAACTTTAAAAATTTCAAATACTTTAAAAAGTGAGTTTTGTTACCCTTTTATAAGTATATTATTTGCACTTCCCTGTCTGTAGGTGTAGGCTGTCAAAGAGAGCCTAATAAATGCAGAGATAAACTCAGCGTTACTTGTACTTGGTAATCATAGAACAGAAGAGAATCATAGAATCATTAAGGCTGGAAAAGACCTCCAAGATCATTGAATCCAACCCTTGACCAAACGCCGCCATATCAACTAAGGACACAAAGTGTCACATCCAGTTGTTTCTTGAATTCTTCCAGGGCTGGTGACACTACCACCTCCCTGCGGAACCCGTTCCAATGCTTAACCACCCTTTAAGTGAAGAAGTCCTTCCTGATGTCCAACCTGAACCTTCCCCTGGTGCAGTTTGAAGCCATTTCCTCTTGTCCTGTTGCTGGCTGCCTGGGAGAAGAGGCCAATGGAAGAAGAGTATACTAGTAGTTTCAAAAATCAGCTGCATTGTCTTGCCAAGTATTTGGAGTAATGTAATATTTCTAGTTCTCTGGTTTCCATGGTAGAGCCAGTTTACATGAAATATTTCATATTTAAGGGATTTTGTTTGATTTCAGTGTTGGCAGCAAATGTTTAGAACCCATGTATTTTGTTCCATGTGCTGTTGGCTTTGGTGACCAATGCAGTGAGAAACCTTTGCCTTGTCTTTTTATTATTTTTTGCTTTAATGGCCTCTGAAAATTATCTTTATTCTTCATTTCTAAAAATAACGTTCAGTTAAAACTTTGAAGGAATCTATCAGTTTAGAATATTTGCATTCGTGTAGGTCTGTATTTACTATGTCCTCTCTATTTCTGCTTGTATTTTACTAGAAAAAGTAGATAAGTGAATTGAAAGTTTGTCAGTTAGTTTTGGATTCTTCTTTTTTGCCTACATTTTAATCTATCTCTGCTCTCCTGTCCTCCACTGCCTGACAATTATCAGGACTAAACTGCTGTATCCATGTTATCATCAGTGCACAAACAACGAAAGCATTATCAACAGTTCATATATCTTTATTCAACGAAAAATACAGGTATTCTTTTTTTCAGCATCTTCTTTGATGCTGTTTAAGAACCTGATAGTTAAGAATTAAAGACACTCTTATTAAATTAAAATTGCTTTTTTGGGTAGTGTTACAGATAATAAAACTTACTTTATAATAATGTTCCTCAGACCACTAAGAAGGGAACCCTATGACACTCAGCAGCAGAACAGAAACACTAGCATTTGCATTAATAACCAAACTTAAAAATCAGCTTGAACGACTGTTAGCAGCAGCAGGTGGGAAGCCAGTGTACCGAGTTAAGTGTAGTGGTGATGATAAAATTGCACAATTACTAAGATTTGCTCTGTGAAAATCTAATATGATGAAAAGAAAATTGAAATTGTAACTTTTCCTTCATAACAGCATGTAAATAATGTACATATTTACAACATAAATGTAAATAATATAGTCTCTCTCTAGATGTGCTAATGAGCACAACAAAGTCAAGTTGTCTGCGTTCTATTCAAAGGCATTGCATAATTTGTCTCGGGGAAACATTTGAAAATAGTTAAGCACTTATTTGCATAAAAATCTTCAGTTGTAGCAAATTAGTTAATAAGATTGTAACTGGAAGCAATAAATAAACAACAGAGATAAAATTTTAAAGGATCAAATTACCTTCTGCTGATCTCTTAATGAAATCTTTGGTATTTTGCTTACTCTTTCCTCTTGTTTTTCTCCCCAAGGTTTCAATGACATTATAAGAGCATTCACATACTTCCTCACTTGCGTGTGCTCCTTTTGTTGCAATATAAATAAGATGGAAGCTTATAATGCCTTTTCTAATAAACATGAAAGATAGACTCTGAAATTGTATTAGGCAAGAAAGCACCAGTTATTTTAGTTTTCCATATAATATTAAGCAAGAAGCTATTGCTTAGTGCAGGGTGCTAAGATCCTTCCAGGACCTCACATCGCAGCTGATGGTAATCCACACTCCAGTGAGATGACTTAGCAAAAGCAGATGCTGTTCCAGATGCTGGTGTTGGACATCTCTGGAAAACAGCAGGTGTTAATGTGCTTGGGGAATGTTAGCCTCAGGACTCTGATGGGTGATCGTGAGATCATTGAAGATGTGGTGGTTTGATCCCCTCTTTTAATAGCTGAAGTTTTACCAGCCACTTGCTGGTATTTTTGACAGAGGTTGATAAAAGGTGCAATTCTTGGACGATGGACTTCTGTCATCCCAGCTACTCTGGAACCTGCCTGCTGATGTGACATGCATTCTTCTGTGTTGCATGAAAATAAATGTTTTGACTAGCTAGTCCTGTTCCTCTTCAGGTAGTAACACTTACCTAACTTTCCTGGATAGGATCCTTGGTGTGCATCTGGCCTTGGGAGAAATCAAGATGAAGGAAAGCAAGCAGAGTGTCTTTCTTTAGGTCTTTCCTTGTGATGTGATAACCATCAGAAGAAGGAAAGCCATGGTTTGCTCAAGATGTTCTGTCATCTTATCTATGTGCTGAAGTTTGCTTCATTATGGTATTTTGTGACTTCAGGAATTATATTCCGTGTTTCTGATTAAGTCCTGCCATATCTTAAGCCTGAAATAGAAAACTTGTTAATAGTTTTGAGGTGACCAAAGGGTCTCTCTCTGTGTGTTAAATCCATGTAGTTAACAGCAGAGTACAGATGGGGAGAGGGAATTGATTCTGGGGATTTGTGTTTGGTTTGGGATATATGGTTCTGTTTATATCAATACAGTTTTGTAGTATGTACATAACAGCATAGAGACAGGGTGGGTTTTTACTTTTAGAAGCAAAAAATAGATATGTGACAAGTGTTGCTGTGTTTATTTGGTTTTGTTAAACCTCCTTTCTGTGTCTGTGTTTTGCCTTTTCTGTTTTATTTTTCATATAGTTCATCTTTGTTTAGTCCTTCTTTGGAGAACTTTAAGGTGATCTAAACGTACTAATCCCAAATTGCACCTCATGTCTGTTTAATAGAAACAAAAAATAACAGTGGATCTTCTTTTTTCCATTTCCTTTCCTTTTGTCTGTCATTAGAGGGATGAAAGGATATGTTACTGAGTCAGAAAAATATTATGGTTTCAAGTTCTTTCCTTGGGAAGGCACTGGGAACTTTCAGATGGTGTAAACCACATTGAACTGATAATTTGCTTATGGAGTAGCAAATACAATGGTTAATTTTAGTGTTATTATTTCTGGAACCTAGTACAGTTCTTGACATGGAGATGCCATACCACAGGCAGTGAGTAAATAGCAATTGCTGCCACGGGAAGAAGTGTGGTGTAGTGCATACAGCTGCCTGTCCCGACTCCTGCATTTGACTTCTGCCTCTGTTATTAACCTGCTCAGTGATATTAGGAAAGTTAATGAATTTCTTACTCCTCTTGTCGACTTAGATTGCAAGGCCTTTTGTCCACATACTGAGCCTCAGTTCATGTCACTGTGCTTTGGTGCCTGTGGAGTCCTTCATTTGCTATAGTATTACAATTTTTACTTGCAGAGTTTCTCATTAGCACTCAGAAACTCATTGTATTATGTGGAATCCTGAAGACACTTGAATATTTAGTCTACAAGAAGAAAGCTAGTAATAGTTTCCAGAGCGTGGTTTAATATTGCATTTGGTCTTGTGCAACTGCAGGCTGATGCCAGAAGGGATACTTCAGCCTGTTCTTTCCCTCTCTTGCATCAGCCCCCAGTCCCAAGGTGAGTTCAAGGTAAGCAGCTGATTCAGAAAAAAACCCCTAGCTGCCTGGGAAGGAAAACTAAATCAGGAAACTATGCTGGCCTGGCTGGTCCTGTGGATGAGAAATTACTATATGTAACAAAAGGGACAAAGACATAATAAGCAGCTGGAAGTAGGTGGGGAGAGTAATACTGTTTCTTTCAGCAACAGGTAATAAATATACCAGATGAGACATAGCATGGAAACCTAGGCTTATTAAGAGCTGCATTTTACAACCGTATTTTGAACACAGCAGAAGAGTGTCTTGCAATGGGTATGACAGCCCAGCTACAGTTCTGCTGATGTTAGTTGCTGATACTAGGTGTTCTTCACTAGAAGTATTTCTTTCTAATCCAGATTTTTAATCTTTTTTTTTTCTAAAGTAACAGTCGTCTTTGTTATCCACATTATGATTTCAAGGCATATTTCTGATGCCTAAATATAACCTTTTATTTAATTTTAATTTACACTGAAGTCCACCTAACCCTGCAAGTTGAGTGACAGAAATTGCTCTTGATATGATAGTTTCTATAGACCTTTTATTTGTAATTTCCCCTTTAAACTCTGTCAAAAAACTTGATTCATCCTTGAAAATTACTTGTGTAATTGGAGTTGACTCTTTGAAGGGCATTTTTCACCCACTGCCCTTTTCTCTTTAAAATGTATACAACAGATTAGATTGGCTTCTTTGTTCTTACTTTCTTTGTGAGCCTCATGTAATAAGATCTTGTGTTGAAGGACCTGTCTTTTCTTCCCCACTCACCATAAGTTTCCATGAAAGAAAAAAGGGTTGAACAGGACTGAGGAAGAGAGACATGAAATATTAATATGATTTTGGAAAATGTAGTGACTAACTATAATCAAGGAGCCTTTACGCACAGTCCACACACACTTGCGAGGACATGAATATTTCCTGTCAGTTGCGTTCATGGGTGAGGTTGCCGAATGAATTCAGCTAAGCAAGAGGAACAACAGTTCAGCAGCAAAAAAAGCAAGTGTGCCTCTGAGAATGCTGCAGCCCAACAGGGACCCTGGCTCTCAAGCCGCCTGTGAAGTTGACCTAGCCAATGATGTTGCTGAAATCTCACATCTGTTATTTCTTACTGCCCACTTCTTTGGCAACGGCCAGTCTTCATTTTTTCCATTATAGGCAGCTGCTGGAACTAGAAAGAGCTTGAGCTCATTTTCAGATGTGCTAAATAGCCTATGTTTTACCTTTCTTCCCTGCCACCCCCCCTCCTTTCTTCTACCACATACTGCAGCACACTGACTTGTTTCTAAAGTGTGGGATCTGTGAGTTGCATGGTCAACATGTATCTGAAGATAAGCAGATATGTTACCCTTGTGCATACAAATAATTTTTTTTTAAAAATGGGGCCATCATAATGTCTGGGAGAAGAGATATTCTTAAAAAGAAACTGTCAGTGAAAGGAGAAATCTATGTACATTGTGTCAGGACTCACCAACATTATCATTGAAACCTGCTTTGCACCCTGGCTGACTAGACTTACTTTATAAAGAAAGTAAGTGCACAGAGCTCAGTGGTGGAGCCAAGTACTTTATTACCAACTAGAACTGAACTGCTTGAAATAAAGAATTGATTTTGCATTTCTTGAGGCTGTCTAACCATTTTTCTTCAATGTTCCATAGAGGAATTCTCTTACATCCTTCTGGCTTTTTCTAGCTTAAATTATTGGAGCTGTTAGATTACTTCTCAAAGCTATTAAATGGAGGAAGGTATTACAGCCTCTAAGCAAGCTGGAAAATAACCTGCTGATGGCTGTTCAAATTTTTGAGTCTAAATTTGTGGAATCGAAGCGTAAGAATACAATATATTCTTTCCCCAATAATTTATGCAGGGAGACCATGGAAAAAGCATTCAGTGATAGTTACAAACTGAGTACTGGCCAGCCTGATGAGCAAAGGTTGCTGGCTGAACTTGTTACTAATACCAGGGAACCACCAGAATTCCTTCACTGATTTTTAAATCAGCATGAGATAATAGAGATATGACTTAATCAAGGACACCTACTAATACCTGTAGTAAGGTATCCCTGACAGTTGAGTGCTGTGGTCTGATCATGCTGCTGCAGTTCTGCATAGGGGCAGTGCTTGCCTCAGAACAGCAGTCACAGATCCCTGCTAGGTAATGCAGAAGGACTTGGGATGAGTACTATAAACAGTGAGAGAATGTTACTGACTTTCAATGCCATGGAATGGATAGGAGGAATGGATGGGAGGAGGTGAGGTAACATATCTGACCCAAAGGTGGGTCAATCTTATGCTATATATACCTCCTAAAATAGTTCAAGGTGTCCATGAAAAATGCCTTCAAAATTAGTATTTGTTGTTTCTAAATATTAAAATGTTATTCTGGTGAAATATAGTTAAAAAGCCTGATAAAATTCTATATTGCTGTAATTGAAAAAAATTGCTATGCCAAATGTAGGCATTATTTTCTTTGATTTTTTACTTTTTATATCTCTTTAAATCTGATTTTTTCCTAAAGCAAAACAGTTTTGTCTACTTGTTGAAGGTTGCCATTGTCCGTTATCGGATGTTTTTTTAATCCACTTCTTACAGAAATCATGCAGGAAGTTAAATATTTTCATAAAAATTCTTTTGAGGGTAAAATTTAATGCAGTAGACAGTGAAAAAATTCATAGTCTCTGAAGATTTATAGACTTTATTAAATGAGGGAAAAATCTTTCCCTGCAGATAATTATTTTTTCATGTATTGGAAAAGTTGAATCTGAGAAGAACAAAAAGAAACTCTATACTAGGGAGGTTGAAAACATCCCTTGAAATCCAACTAGTTTTCCAGATTGTGTTGAGCATATTTCTCTGTGGAAATTGGCTACTATTCACATTTCTTCCTGAAACTGTCAAATCCATTAGAAGTATGATAATAAAATACTCTTGCATGGGCATATGTCAAGAAAACATTATACTTAATGCAGTTAAAGCACTTTCTAGGTCTGCCTCCCTGGCCTTCCCGTGGATGGTTATCAAGTTCTTTTTATTTGTTACTGCATTTTTTTTGATGATTGTTTTCCTGGCAGCTGGAGGGACTCTTCCTCAGAGTTACTACTAGCATACTAATGCTTGCGTAATACAGAGGGGATGCTGCTTTGTCTGCATGTGAAAATGGACCAGATGCCGTGACTGTCACTTGGGAATTTATTTTATTTAAATTTTATTTAAATTTATTTTTACTTCTTTCACTCACCAATCTATGTGTATAGTTCCTTCTTATTAAAGGAAATCTGTGAACAGTAATAGCACACTTTAATTTGTGCTACATTTCAGCAAATTATTTCAAAAATTAATCACTTCTGTTTTAGGATGGTGCTCAGCTAACAGCAATAAAATAGGAGTTAGGATTAGCTGTGCAAAATCATATTTTTTAGCATATTTTGGGACAGTCTGAATGACTGCTATGTTCTTTTTTCCGAATGTGTCTGGAGGCACAGCTCAAAACATTAAACCTGTGGAAAGCCTGTCAGGAGGTTTGTGTGTTTCCAGGTATTTGAGTATCCTTAGAAGTAATCTGGCTATGTTGGCACACTTTTAATAATTTTAGCTATTAAAGCATCAGATAGCTCTACATACCATGAGCAACCTTCTTACGTTGCCTGAGTTTGATTCAAAATGACTGAAGTGTAATTATGATATGTTTGGAGTGTATTGCAATCATCAGAGAAAAGAAATTGTTTCTCGGCTGAGATTATGGAATGTAATAGTTGTCTCTATTTGTCGTGGTCTAAGGAAGCATCCAGAAAGGGGAAAAAAAATAAAAGGGTTTTCTGATACATAAATCTTCTTCAATAATACTCTGGAAAAGTGAAAAGTTTCTGCGTTCACTTCTGAGTAGTAAGTCTCAACTTCTCTGTTAAAGGCATTTCTGTTTTTAAAGTTGACTCTGTGGAGTTTCACAAAGATTGATGAAAATTAGAGGAACAGATTAAGAAAGGGATGAATAGCAAGCAAAAGAGTTAAAAAAATAAAAGCCTGTAGCTAGAGAGCAAAGAAACAGAGGTTGAAAGCTTGATTCTCTGTCTCCCACACAATAAATAACAGTTGTTGTTCTTCCCACACCCAAAGATGGGAGCCAGTAAACTTTCAGGTGTCCAAGTGTGAGGCACATAAAGTGCTAGACTGTTGAAGGAGCTTCTCAGGAACTTCTAAGGGTTGTGATGGTGTCACCTCAGTTCAGCATTGTGCCCAGCTGCTTAATACTAGGGTAGGAAGTATAGCAGAGAGCACAGAGCAAAAACACGTTTGAGAAGGGTTTTGTTAAGTCATTTTAAAACTAGACTGTAGAAAGAATAAGAAATAAGCTTTATTAATATGGTGCATTGGAAGAAAACCCCAGGGCTCGCTTGCTTTCTCAGAGTGTAAGATGTTCGTGCTTAGACATCTGCAAAACTTATGGCAAAGTTTTAATTCCTTTTCTTCTGTATGTTGATGATACTGAGGATATTACAGCTCCTGCTCTGCAAGCCCTTATTCGCATTGCTTAGATGTATGAAAATTCCTTTTGAGGGTGACAATCTGCTGTGAGTACACAGAGATGTTCTTAAATGTCTGTAGAAAAGGGACCAGGGCTGATACTGAGCTGGGTATTACTTTGTTCCACTTTCACTTCTTCTTTAGGGAAAAAAAAGTTATTTCTGCTTGAAATCCACTGAACTGTTTTGCATAAGTAAAGAGCTCTGTTTCTTCAGGTGTTGCTTTACTTCCCATTTGAAAAAATATTTTGAGTCTAAACAAGGACTTTGATTCAATTTTTTTCCCCCTTCTTATTACAGGCTAGCCAAAAATTGTCAGCTTCATAATAGATCATGCAAAAATTCTGTTTACTCTTTGAATGAGTTCTTCAATCCGTCTTTGCCATGACTAGTCATACTTTTTGCTGACTTTGTTGTATTTCATGACTAGAGAAATTGGGCAGCCTTTGTCCCTCTTTATGATTGCTCTTGTGACTGAGCAGCTGATTAGTGTGTTGAGCTCAGCCCACTTGCTGAGGCCATCCACTTCATCTAAGGCTTGTTCTTGTTCTCACCGTTTAGTAACTGAATTTTGGTGAGAGCCTTTGGATAAGATGCAGTCCATTTGTTCTGCTAACAGCCCAGCTGTGGATACATAAAATCCCCTTTTCCTGTTGCTCCTTGCAACAACAGGTTTAATTGTTACGGGCTCATAGGAACCAATTAGATTAACAGATGTTAAAGGGAGCCACTTTCAGGTCTTGGTGGGAAGCAGTAATTTGAGAAGCCTTGTGTAAGGGCTTGCTAACACCTAGGTGATGAGTGTCTGGGTTTGAGGCTGTGGGTGCCATGAAAATTGCATCACTTTTCTCCTGTTTGCTGAGGCCAGATGGGGATGATTGTAACAATAGCAGCCAGAGCACATTCTCACTTATTTTGGTAAAAGACAGCATATTCTAGAAGCCCATCCTTGGTTTCGTCGCAGATTTCCCATACTGCATTAAGTTCTGTTGAACGCTTATGTCCATGTTTGCTTGAATGTGTTTTGTGGAGAGAGTTTATTTTGGGGTCTTTTTGGTTTTCCATATTAAATGGCAAGTTAGTTAAAATTTGAAATACCGTAACAGTTTGATGTGGCAGAGATCCATTAGTTCATCTACTTAATCAATTGCTGATTCAGAATTCTTCCTGCTGGGTGCAACCTGAGAGAAAGTTTTAGTACTTTCAGTGTTGGAAATGAAGCCAGGAGAAGTTTTTTTTCTTGTTCATCTACTGACTTAAATTGTTTTGGTCAGTGCTGCAATAGCAGGATCTGCTCTCAGCAATGGTTCAGAGTTGCAGATGTTTATGTGGATATTGAAAGGCAATTTGTTTATGGCTTTTCAAAAACTTAGTAAGAGTTTCAAGGATATTCAGAGGAGCTGAATTTTAAAATATGTAAGTATGTCTTCACTTGTATGTTTTCCCTCTCACCTTCTGATTTATAAAGTGTTGGTTCTTACATGCCCACTTGCACCTTGAATAGCATTTGAATGGCTTTGAAATCATAGAACAGAAAAAGAGCTTTTAACAACCAAGGCCCAGTCAGTATTGTTTACTTACTGATACTACTCATTAATTTTATTTGGTTGGTAAAAGAAAAAATAAGACTTAGCTTCATCTCTGTCCCTGAAGTTTTTGGCTTTTTCCAACTTATATGTGGGTGGAATGGCATACCATTGCTATCAAAAGCTGTCCAATGAATAAATATTTGTTTTTCTCTGTAAGGAAAAAAATGGGAGTTCTTTCATTGGTGGAATTTTTACACCAAAAAGAAGACACATTGGAATTCATATATGTGGATCTTGGTGCACTTTCGCTCAGAAATTACCATGAACAGATGACAAGCACTTTTGTAACTATGTCTTGGTTTTGTTTCACCAAAATTTGATACAAAATAGTCTGGCACGTGACCAAGGGTGTCGCCTGCATGCTTAGTGTCTTGATGCATATATGTAAACTGACAGATTCCTCTCTGTCTCACCACAGTAATGAAATTGTAAAATGTAATTATGGGCACCATGGTTGAGGCTCCTAAAGTGTGTGACTCAAGGAAAACAATAGATATGACTCATGATAAAATCACAAGAGCTAGAAATCATTTGAGCTCACGTGGTTTCGATAGGTATCGGCTATAGTTGCACATTTCTTTGCAGGATCATGCTTGTAGGTTCAGCTAGCAGCATATTTTTGTGGTATTATCCATGCTAGTAAAAAGGAAATTAATAACACTGGGAACTGTGCAGTGGTATTTTGAGGATGGAACTTTGTTTTCTCTGCCAGCTGATGAAATAATAAGTATTGATTTAAGTAATTATACCCATACTTCACAAAGGTACTGTAGAAGTTTGACTTCGTATTTGCAAAACATAGTATATTAAATAATGTGACACGGAACTTTACAGTTTGGTTCATTGGAAGCTAATGTATTATAAAACATAATGTATTTAATAACAGGATCACTTTCCAAAATAGGACCATAAAGCTGGACTTTCAATATTCCTGTGAATATTTACAGTTTTATCCACAAGAAACAGAAGTCAGAATAGCAGACTCTTGGGTGAAGAGAAAATGAGACCATTTTCCCCTTGAGTTTAATCTATAGATCAGTTCCATATTCTCAGCTGTTTGTGTATGTTGGTCCCATTTCCTAACTGGCAAAGAGTGCAATGATGCAGTGTCTATTGTATAGGTCCAGCAATTTGCAGCATGCCTAAATCAGTGAGAATTGTATGAAGTTATGTATTTTGTCAGATTTTCCAACCAGGGTGGCCTAATCCACCCAGTTTTTTAGACATTTTTAAAATGTTGGCGATGTTCAAACTTGGAATAATCAGGACAACTGTAAGAGTTGTTACATGATCCACCTGGATTTAATCCTTGAAGTGAGAAACAGCTGTGGCTTTTTCAAGAGCTATTCATATGGTGTTTGTGTGCATGCAATTAAGTTTGAACAAGGAAGGGTATCTCCATATCTGTAGTAACACAGGTACATATCTGTCCAATGTTCACTGAAGGTAGGTGTAGAAGTCCAGTTGGCTTCAGTGAGAGTTACTACACCTTTAATAGTGGAGTATATGTTGAGCCATCTCATGCTAAAAGGGTCTTCTAGAACTTCACAGAATTTGGCATGTTATTTGAAAAATCCTGCAAAAAGATTGTTCCTAGAACACTTTTAAGTAGCTTTATTTCTTTCACGTCATTGTATTTGAGATTTTTGTTTTCACCTCTGGACTCTGTAAATCACAGGGTTAAAAGAGGCTCAGAGAGAAATCTAACAGATAGTAGCCATGGATGTTTCAGAAGTCTTGGAGAAGAGGAGAGCAAGAGATAGAGAACAGTAGATAAAACATTGGACATTTTGTCGTTACCCTAATTATTTTTGGAACAAAAGCAGTGTTTGTCTTTGGGACAGGAATGTATTGAAAGATGGAAAATTCTCTTGAATCTTTTGTGAACGGCTCATATTCTCCTACTTTTTAATTTATAAATAGTTTGCAACTCACAGCTTAAGTTGTTTAAATTCTGTGACTTGAGGACCAAGAAAAAGACCTAGTCAGACTGAACTCTGTCTCTCAAAGCCTTAACAGTCTGATATTTCTATGACATAGTCTAGAACAAAGTCTGTTGAGTAAAACATTTATCATTTGATCTAAGTTTGTTAGAATAGATGTTTTTGCCATGGAAAAGTTATTTAAAGAGTGATTGAATGGAGTCAGTTTGCTGAAGTGTGATGAACTACATGCTGCAGTAAGGAACATATTATTTTAATTAAATGGATGCACAAGTCTTTGTGATCTTATTATTCTGATCAGCTCTTGATAAAGATCTAGACAGAGTTTTCCAGTTGCTAAAGCATTTTGCTGACTTGTGCGTTATGGCTTACACAATAAGGGTTGACAGCAGCTATACTGATTAACATACTGGCTTTATAATTTTCATAAAATAAGAGGCATTGTCCCAGATCATTATTACTACCTTTAGCTCTTAAATGTTACCATTAGTGTTACTTACTACTGGATAGTAGTTATATCTGTTAGTTACAGCTGAACAGAATAGCCTGCTTGCTCCTTTGGAAGTGTAAATTGAACTGTGCCCCTTTGTTCCAAGGCAGAGCTCAGCTTTTGGTACAGAGCAATTCTTGGTAGGTCACTTGTCCTTTCTAAAGTAGAAAAGACTAAGGGGAGCTATAGTTTTGCAGAAGAAAAAAAGAAAACCTTGAGATGCTAAATCACACAGACATTTGGTAAGTTGTATGCAGTTTATTGAATATTAGTGGATCAAGAGCAGATTCCAGTCTTTCTTTGCTGAGTGGAAAGCCTTCCTACAGCTATATTCAGAGAAAAGCATTCCATGCTGCTTAACTTCTCCTTTTCAGCCATTGTAGGAATATACTCCAGAGTTTGCAGTGTCGTAGAAACTATAAATTATGCAGCTCCTGTCACTGCAGTATTCTAGCACAGTTTTGTTTACCCATAGCTGCCACCTTCGAAATGCGGAGTTGCTTCATGCAGTTCTTTGTTGTTCTGAGCTGACATTTACATGTTATAAAAAATAATTAGTATTCAAACATTAATTTTAGGTCTGGGAGACAATTTGTAATTCTCTCTCTAGAAAGAGGGTACTACTGTACCTTTAATGAGAGCAACCACTTCGGTTGTGGTGATGTACAACTGAAGTGGGGACAGTGAAGTTTGATCTCTATGTTATAAGATGTTCTTCCTGAAAGTGAGTGATGGGTTTGTTGGTTTTTCTTATCCCAGGATTAATTAGAAAACACTAGTTCTTTGCAGTGTGTTGTTCTCAGGTTTGAAGTCTTACTGCTATAATCCTCACGTCTTCAAGATGACACTTAGCTCAGAAAGGGAAAGAATGCAGATCATTCAAAAGGGAGAGATGCAGAGCAGATGGTAGGCTGATGGATAAGCTCCTATAGCAACAGTTTGAATGTTGGTCAATAACAAGTATACTATGCTTGTTTGGAAAAGGATATCGGGCCAATACTGTTTTGAAATGTGCTTTTATCAAATCTCTTTCTAACTTAGTGAAATATTCTCCAGAATAGTTTGCAATTGTTTCAACCTGCCATTTACCAGCTGATGCTGCCTGATAACAAGCTGATGAAGAATTACCTGTGAACTTTCTTAAAACCTGAAACTTTATGGAATCAGTATTTTTCATAGGTCTGTATTATGGACTTTGACAAGAAAGGAATTGCTGGCACAAACTGGACAGATTAGTTTGCTCTGAAACAGCGAACAAAGCTGGGCGCATTTCAGCCAAAAGTCCTGAGTTGTGTCCTTGTTCACTCATACCAGGTAAAGATTTTGAAAGTCTTGTCTGTGTTTGATGTGATTAACTCTTGTGATGGAGGAAAGTTTGAATGATTTCGCTTCCCCATATGGACTATGTCTTTTAGCTGTAGTGCATAAGAGTTTCCTTGTTTAGCTTTGTTTTACATACTTTTGGGTTGGGTTTTGGTTTGTGGGGATTTTTTTTTTTTTTTTAACGATGCAGAATTAAAAATTTTTTTCCAGGAAGGGACAATAGCTGTCTAACAGACAAAAATACATTGCATACTAATGCTCAAAATCACTAGAAATACTTAGAAAAAAACCTTCCTCCTATGTTGGTTAGGAAACTGTGTGTTTCATTACTGTGGTTTGATTTATATTGCCTAATTGCAGCTAGATTTTCAGGGCTTTAGAAGTGTTCATTCCATTAGGAAAAGCAGTAGTTCTTTGTTTAAAGAAAAATTTCTAGTGGGAGGTAAGAAAGTCTGTAAATACACACACCTGTTGTGTGTGTGTACATCTTTGCAAAATTTTCACTGAACTGTAAGTGCCTGTTGTGTCATAATCAGAGGCCATTGTGGGTTGCTGGCTGGAAACAATTTGAGTCCTTGAATAAAAGCAGCCTACACTGAAGCTGGATTCCTCAGTACAGTCTGTTTTGTTTGGTTTTATTTTAATTAATTTTCTTTAAGCAAGAGTATCTGCACATTAATTCTTCAATAGGAGTGGGAAAATATTAGATGAATTTGATAAAGGGACTTGGCAGGGTTTCATTTTATAACAAAACATGGCTTGAAAGTTTGGGAGTGTGAATCATATCTTAGTGTCTCTTTTTTGTTTAAATTACTTTTTTGGAAAACAAACTAGGTGAGTTTGCTTGAGGGCAGTGTAGGATAGGATGGACAGAAAAATGTTGTTCAAGTTTATGGTGGTCTGAATTTTCATTAAATTTGAGTGTGTAGAGTTCTGTATCTCATTTATACTGTCAGACCTTATGGATATTGTCTCCTCAAAGGTGATGGGCATTAATGTCAGGCCAAGCCTTAGCTCCTCATTTTGGGATGCTGATAACATATGAACAGCACTAGGAGGAGGCAATGCAGTGGCTTGACCAGTGCTGAGCGTCAAGGACTGTCTTTGGAACATGAAAGTGGTGATTTATGATCTGGGATCTTCTGCAACACTTTTATTTGGTATGCTGTTGTTGTGCATATTTATGTTAGGGCAGCAAATCTGTTTTGTTGTTTACAGTTCCTCTGCAGGTATCAGAAATAAAATTGTGCGAAAAGAGAAAATTTTAGATCACCTTACTTCTGTAAACTTCCTGGTTGTTTGTATTAATTTTGGAGGAGACATCTGGAAACCCTGGCTCCAAAAATGTTAAAACTCAGCAGGCAGCTATTAGTAAACATACAGAGGAACATCTGCAGCAGCTGCAGCCTGACTTTCTGTGCCTCTCCTCAAGACCTAGCTTCAATGACAACTTCTCTTACAAGCTATCTATTAAGACTTTGATGTAGAAGAGAAGAGAAGCAGATGTAAGATGTGATCCTTCTGAGTTACTAGTGGGTATTACAAAACAACACAGATGCAAGTAGCTTGCCAGCTGTTTCCATTTAGCCATGACTTCTTGTGTAACTTGGTGGTGATGCTTTAATCCAGGGATGGAAGAGTATGGGTTTCTCTTCCACTAATACAATGTAAATATTTGCACAGAAGAAAAACAATTATGCAGAGCATTATTCAGTAAGGTTGTGGGTCCCAAACATAGAATCACACTGATTACCTTTCTTAAAAAAAAAGGAAAAAAAAATTTTAAGAAAAAAAAAATGAAGATTTTTGTAAGGCTAGGTAATTACATATGCTATCTTCATGATCATTTTTGGGCCCTTAATATCTTTGTATTCCATTATTTCATCCACTTGAATGCTTTCTGTTTTCACCATACGTTCTCTCATCTTCAGATAAAGCATAACGTGTTTCCTCCATTTGTCTTGTTTTCCTAATTAGTTTGTCATAGTTTTCCTTTGTTCTTCCAATGCCAGCCAAAATGGAGACATTTGCTTCTTTTATTTATAGTTAAATGTTATGGATCTCAACGGTGGAAGGGAAGAACAACCAACAGGACAGGCAGGCTGAGTGACAGTGTGAGAGCTTCTGCAGCTGCTCCAGCCTGACAGCATTCGTGCAGTGAGTTTTGCAAAAAATCAGGTCTGCCAGTAGGAGTAGAGCTTTTGTATGGAGGAAAAGGTACATGATTACAAAGAACTGACACCTTTGCATAGAGATTGAGAAAGTTTATCACTGGTTTTCTGGAAGTTAATGCAGGATCTCTTTGAAAGAGGAGATAGTGCAGTGGAAGTTTGTTTCTTCCTAGAGATGTGTTGATAGTGAGACAGATGGGTATCTGTGACACAAAGTGTTAAGAGCATGCACTGGCAAAACATTAACTACTTGCTTTGTCTTGCTCCCACTGTGGTTCAGTGGTCCATTTTATGATTATACTGGTAGACCAAGGTCAAATACACCCCTACAGAAGCATATGATAACATGTATGGTCTTTTTTTATTAAGGATCTCTGAACTGGATCTGCATTATTCTGCTTTATTTATTTGTTAAAATGTTCTCATACTAGCTGTTGAAGGAGGCAATTTAAAGCTTTGATGAGCATGGCAAATCTCTTCCTTTTGTCAGTACTGACTTTTGGGCTTTAAATGCAATTTTCATCAACTTGTGAAACAGTGTAAGGAAAATTTAAATTAAGCTTGTGTCCTTCCTACTTAAACAGAAACTTCCTACTTAAAACAGAAATCTGGCTTCAGGCATCAGCTTCTTGTGTAAGGACTTATCTTTGGCTTGCCAAAAGGTTGTCTTAAAAGATATAAAAAGTTTTCCCTTGCCCTTAGGATAATAGCAACAACAGTGACAAATGGAGAGGCTGTAGATTGTTCTTCATGGGGGAGAGGTGAGTGACAGGGGAGGGAGAGGTAAAAACAAGTATCCTTCCTTTTTTCTTTCCCAAATACTATATTAACTCTATAGAAAGAAGCTAGACAGAAATTGAAAAGTATGAATTAAAATGGCAATGAAACAGAACAGGAAAATCAATTCAACCCACACCTGAGAGGCTTAATTTGGTTTGTTTTTTTCTTTTTTGGAGGACAGCTACCAACAGAATGAATTAATGTTGAGCTTAAAGGTCATTAAAAGGTTCTTTTCAATTAGTAAGGTGTCTGATAGCTGAATACAAGTTACTAAACTAGAGAAGAAATTTTTTTCAAACTGCTGTATATATTTTTCATATGTGATTTTCTTTTAAATATGAGATTACAGAGTATATTTTCTCTATATGTTCTAATGTAAGTAGTGCAGTACTCTTGGAATTGAATACATTTTTAATCTTATTTTCAAATTTTTTCAAACATTTGTCAGCTCTGGCTGATGGCTGCAGTTGAAGAATAATGGATTGTTTTCAGCTTTGTGAATGGTGTTTTTCAGAAAGCGGATGTTAGAAGCATTGAAATTCAACTCGCAGAGCTCCTCATAGCAAGAAGCACCTCTCTCTCAAAAGGGTTGTTTGTGTTTTGGGGTTTTTTTGAGTAGCCCGCTGTAATCTTCAATCCTGCAAAACAGGGATTCACTGCTGTGGACACAAAACCCAGGCACATTTGTATATTTATTATATAAGTAAGGAGAATTAAAAAAGAAGTGTATTCTTACAGTGTACTATGGCAATAATGTTTGTATTACAAAAATGAAAGTAAGGAAGGATGTTTTACTTTCTTTACTGTCACAGGCTTCTGTTAAGGAGAATGAGGTGGCTGGCTGAGAGAATATCCCAAACAGACTGTGAAAACACTTACTTTCGCTTAGGGTCTTACTCTGTCTGCACATGCAAATGCATTAACCTGGGACTTCGGGCATCAAATGGCAGCTTCACCCACCTCGGAGCATTTCCCATATTGGCATTTACTATGCACACTCCTTGCTAGTTAGTCCTACCCTATGCAAGCCCCTTTATTGCTTTCAAGGTTTTTTTGCTAATTGAATTCTTCAGCCTCTGTTACGCTGTGAAAGGCCCTGAAGGGCTGACTTCTGTCTTTTGCCTGTGTGACAAAAACAGGATTTGTGCTAGAGAACCTTAACATGTGGCTTAAGTAAAAGAATATTCCGTCAATAACTGCTTTTTTCCATTTTGGTATTCTTTTTACAATCTCCATGGCTGAATCAGGGCTAAAACCTTTTACAAAATCTGCCTGGCAGTATAATTTATGATTAGACCTGAGGGGTGGTGGCTAACTCAGCAGTGTATTTCACATAAACAAGTGCTTAGAGTTGTGGGAAAGGCAATTTCTCTGGCACACAGGGAATGTAGGACATTTTCAAAGCCTAGACACGAGACAACGCAAAAAAAAAATCAAAGGAGGGAATATTTCATGCTCTGACTTGTAATTTTAATTGTTTTGGGTTTTTTGTTGTTCTCACATGCCAACTTAGCAGCAAAAGCTTGGTATTCTTTTACCTACATTTTGAGGACCTTGTGTAATGCATCTAAATCCAGCTTCCTGAAAAGAAGTGCTTGCTTTTGGACTGTCTGAACTCTTCTAGGAACAGAAACTATTTTTTTGTCTCAACAGCATGCTGTAATAAGTGGGTTAAACCCAAATCCATGTCAGATATTTATCTGACAGGTTTGAAATGTGCTCCCCATGATGACAGGCTGAATGTGCTCCTCTCTATAAAGTATTCTGGGGAGTGGGTTGAACAGGTTAAATCCAGCTTCTTCACGATTGAATGTAAACTCTTACACAACTTTCAACTCTATATTCAGTATTGTTAGATTAGGTTTAAAACCTATTTTGTCAGTAATGAGTACATTCATTTTCCCTATGAAGCATAGGAATACTTGGTTGTCTGATTGTCCTGGACTATTGTCAAGAAAAGCACGGACCGAAAGGAACGTTCTGCAAATAAAGGGTGTCCTTCCCTTTCTGACCTCCAATTTCTTTGTTGAAATATGTTGCTGGGGGTTATTTCCTTAAAATTTCAATTTTTAAATCAACCTTCTGGGCATCTGGTTTAGAATACGGTAGGACTTCCAAACTACCCAGGAAATATTTTCACAATAGCAAAATCTTCTCATGACAAAATGCATCTGCTAATGAGTAATCAGTGCTGAAAATAAACGGACGTTGAACCGAATAGATCATTACCATGTGGAACTGGAACCACGTGACAAACACAACTGAAATCTCTATTTTGTCGAAATAGGCAGTGAAATATCTGCTTCAGACTCTTGAACTGAAGTAATTTTTTCTTATCCCTTTACTTCTCCATCTAACACTATCAAGGGACTTCATTTATTTCTCAGCTCACATTAACACAATGGGGTTTTAGGTTGAAAATAACTGGGAAACTTAGTTCAGATGTTTTACAAACAAATTCTGAGTTTTGTGTCAAATAGATTTTTATTGTGTGTTTCACAACTGAGTCCATAAATAAACTTGCACAGTCTGCAATTTAATCAAGCCTAATCTTTCCCCAGCATCCACAGGAACGGCCAGTGATACAAGCATTTGGGAATTCTAATTGTATGTACAGTGTTACCTAAATCCTTTCATCTCTCTCAGAGAAATTCTTTCCTGTCTGTTATCTGGAAACCAAATTACTGAAGTTAGTGTGTGCTCTTCCTGAAGGGAAAAAGGAAAATGTTATTCTTTTTTTTACTACAAATTTATTAGCGCACTTATTATTTGGTGGAAGCTGAGTGTTGTTGCTTTCTTTGCTGTGTGTACCTATAGACATCTTATAGATGTACTTTGTTTTTCTATGTGATACACACTTGCAACATTTTAAAACTAAATATTTATTGCAGTTGGAATGTTTAAATATAAATGTTAACATTGATTATTTAAAACTCTGAGAAGACACATTTGGTGTTCAGGATTAGTATACCTAACTCACATGAGTGAGTGTAAAGGTGTTTTCAATTAAGCATGTAATATTAAAGGCACTCAGCACCTGACAGTCTGGAAAGAGATGGAGTTTCTCAAAAAGTGTATTCCATCTCCCAGGAGCCCAGAGAAGCCTCCACCAGAGGCCTCCTGTCATTAATCCTATGTTGGGAAGTCATATCTGATGTTCTGATTTCAAAAGCATCCTGCAATAAAATCAACATACTGAAGATAAGGACAACAGGCTGGAACAAAGTAGATTGCTGGAACTGGATAAGTAAACCAACTGGAAGCTCATTCTTTGAGAGCTTACTTGGACAGTATGTGCATATTTAGTTTTTTTAATGTGCATGTGTAGCTGTAGTTTCTAACTGTTGAGCTCCCAGGAGGAAATGAGCTCTGAGAGAGGACTTGGAGGATAATCATGGTAGATGAGGTCAGGAAGAGAGCTCAGGCCAAAAAAGCCCTGAACACAGCACAAGAAGAATGTGATGCAATAATCTTTGATTCTTGCTGCAGACTGCTCACTGTGTGGTGGGGTTTTTGTTGCTTTTCCTTTTTTTCCCAAGTGCACAAGTCTAACCTGTCAGCTGGTGTGATGAATGGTGCTAGTCTGTAGCTGGAGAGTGGTGTGGCAAGCCCTTCCCCACTTCAGAACACTTCACGCTGCAGATCTGTGATGCAGACCCAGCTCTGTCCAGAAGGACTGTGGGGCGGGGAGAGGCCACAGCCAGATTTGTCTGTCTGTGAAATAAGGATTGACCTGCAGGGACTCATTTGGAAAGCTAAGTTGTGCACGTCTTTCTGCAAGCTCAGGATAATCAGCAGCTTCACGATTACAATTAGCATCCTTGCACCGAGCCCATGGCACGAAGAAAGCTGTTCTCCCCAGCTCTCTCTGAAACTCTGGGGGGGCCTTGCCTAGCATTCTCCAACCGGTGTCTTGGGGACCACAGGCTTCTTGTGTGACTCCCGCTGCTCACAGCAGCCCACCTGCTCAGTGTCAGAGCCAAACAAAGGCTGGGCTGTTCAGTGCAGGGGCAGAAGTGCTGCTTCTCAGGCCACACGCTGCTGTACTTTTCGAACACAAGTGTTGCAGCTGGGAGCTGGATCACCCGATCCCTTTTTTGAGGTGGGTTTAAATGCTAATTTATTTATTTATTTATCTATTTACTTATTTATTTAAACTGCAAGGATTGCCAGGATTTGGCATTGTGGTGGGGTCGGCAGGCTGTTATGTACGAAAAAATAGAAAGAATTCTTCAAAACTTTGTCTGGAGTGTAGTGTTTGAGAATGGGTGCAGTTGTAATGTTGGGTAAACAAGGAAGAACTTTCAATGGAAACAGAAGAATTATTTTTCTAGTTTTAATCTTGAAGTAGGTGGGCTGCCCCTGGATACAATTGGACCCGTGTGACTGAACTACAGAAAAATAAGAGTGACTGCATAAAGCTATATTGTTTTCCAACCACATAGATATGAGCTAAACAACAAAGATGAGTTCTTTGTGGGTAATATACTGCACACCAGCCTGTGAGTCACTGAAGCATTGCTAAAGTGAAATAATTCCAGATTGTGACTTGAATTGTGACTGTGAATGAAGAAATATCAATAGTTTTGACATGTTTTCTGAAACATTTCTTTTTCTAGGGGCCCCAAACAATGGGGAGATTTAAGCAATTGTTATGTCACACTGTAACTTTTGTAATAATGTCCTTCAGCTTGTGATGGTGAAGGCCTTTATCTGAAAAGAAGGGGGAGGTCTTGCTTTCCTCCCGGCTGCTCCCTGGGGTGTGGTCCTGCTGCCTTCCTACTGCCAGCTGGGGTGCTTTTCATCTTCACTGAGAGCCAGTTCAACTTGCTCTCTGAGAAAATGCCTGTGTGCTTCCTTCCTGGTTTTCTTTCCTACCCTTCTCTTTTGGATTAACTTTTTGCTGGTTTGTCAGATTCAGTCACCTCATGGAGCAATCCAGTGGCTACCAAAATGATAAGGAGAAGGAGGAAAACATTTCAGGGAATGGGAAGAAAAGGATGATGTTTGGTCTCCAAGGAGTCCCTGCTAGGCTAGCTCGGCTGTAGCATCTAAGTTCACTCTTCACAATGTGTATGTGGACATTGTGAAGTAGTGATTCAGAACAAGGAACAAGGGACCTTTAAGAATGCTGTCATGCAGAGTTCTAAAATGTAAGGAAATGCCAGACTCGAGGGTGCTTGTGCAAAATAAATTCTGTACACTTCTAGGTGCTTTTCATCTGTTACTATTAACACCCATTTGCTATCCCTGAGTAAGTTGGTTGGGGTGCCTCCTGGAGAGACCTTATCTGTTTCTTCATCAGCAAATTCTGTCTCTCTGAACCAGACTCTCCATCTTCTTCCAGCTCACTTCATTCCTTCAGCCCACCCAGTCTCCAGATGTGGTGTGATTGTTGTTATTTTTTTGTGTGTGCTTGGCGGGTTGTTTTTTTGGGGTTAGTTTTTAAAGTTCTTTCACTGTTTCCCTCTAAAGCAGCCCCCCAGCATGGCCCTTTGCATAGCTCAGTCACTGACAGGAGAGGGAAAAGCACGCTCTCTCTTCAGCTTTGATTTCAGCTCTGATCTGACATGGTGCACAGCTGATTAAAATCACGTTGTCCCCTAGGGAGGGTGTCTGCTCTGCTGGTCTGGTCAGGACTCCAGCTTGACAGAAAGGTGTGCAAAGTGAGGATGCAGACTATGGAGATTCAAGTCACTGGGCAAACTTATGAAAGGCTTCCAGCTGCCAAATCAGAGTAGATGTGCACCCCTCAGTGTCATGAACCATCTGATGGAGTAGAAGATTTTATCCACTCTTAAAAAGCTTCCTTTCTTGAAGAAAAGGTCACCAAAAGCTTTTAATACTGAAAAATGTATCTTCATTTTCTGGAACATCTAAACTGTTAGGCTGAAACTTGTGCAAAAAAATTCAGCCTCAGGCAGGCATCTGGTGTGGAAAGTTTCAGCCCAAACTGCTGTTTTGGCAAAGTTGTAAGCAAAGAGTGGAAAGTGTTGAACAGTCTCTGTAGTAAGGCAGAACTTACATTTTGGTGGATAAAGGGAACCTATGATGGCATTTGAGGCTGAACTGCAACAACTTTCATTCCCCTTTCCTGTAAGGGGATGCCCATACCCAACTTGAAATTCTCCAACAAACAACTGTCTAAATTGAACATTTTTCTAACACTTACATAGTTATTTCATGCAGCCTTAGCTGTTACCAAAGGGAATGTGGAGAAGGTCTGGGCTAACATAACTAAAACTTGAGAAGAAAGTAACCTTGGATTGTGATGGCACACAAAAGTTTTCTTGCAGGTTCCTGCAGCACACTGCAAATGTCGACAGGAAGCCAAGCAGTAAATTTTGTTATGAGATCTAGTTTTATAATTAGTTCTGGACCATTTTGAGCATATGCATCACCTGGGCTGGAAGTTACTGCAAACCCCCTTGGGTGTCTTGCATCTGCATCCCAGAGGAGGTGTTCAAGAAACACAGTAACTGCCCTGCACATCCTGTTTTGCTTTGGTTGATTTACTGTCCTATAATTTATAGACTGGCCATGTGAAGGGCCTGAATCTCAAGTTTGACTGATTGCACTGTAAAAGAAAGCTCTTTTCAGTTCACCCTAAAATTCTTACCACATTTCTGTCCAGCCATTCAAGCTTACTCCAGCCACAGCTGCTTTCATAGCTCTTGCTGAAACTTGAAACTGAAAGAAAGGTAGAGAAAATCTTTATAGAAATTTTTTTGATGGTAACCCTACACAGAATTTTTTCTGTTCCATTATGTTTTCTTATGGCTCTATTCAGTGCTGCAGTTGTTCTTACAACTACCCTAATAGGCTTCTGTTTCATGTTTAAGGTCAAAATTGTTTGTTGGATGAAACATTGATCTAGGAAGGGTTTATGCACTGATTGTGAACTAGAACTCTGTTTCTGGGATCCTAGTTATATCACTTCAGTTAATATTGTATCTACTACTTCATATGAATTAAGGCTTCCTGTATCTTCCCTCTTGTCACGTTTTTAAGACCTCTGGCTGTTGTTGTTGCTGTCCTCTGATCTCTCTTGCCATGTCTACATATTTTGCTGAAATGTAAAGCAAAAACCTGGATGCATTGAAAGTGCATGTAATCAACGCTTTCTGTGTTTTGGTAGGAGTACTAAAAGGTCTTTGAATTAGAACATTCTGGTTTTGCTTTTGTCATCTTGTCGTTCTTTTGACTCCTACTCATTTGTGACCCATTTTACATTTACTTCCTTTTCTATAGTACTGCTAGCTGTTCTTCAGTCTGTATTTATATACTTAACTTCTCTTTCTTGCTACGTGTGCCATGATTGAATGTTGTCTTTTTTGATTTCATGCTACTTCATGTTGTACTTTTAGGAAATAACTGAGTAGAGTTCCACTGTGTCCAGATTCCTGGATGTTTCAATTGTTTTTAAAAAACAAAACTTCATTCACCGTCCCCTTTCTGACAGGGAGAAAATGGAACAGTTTTGATGTAGGGTTCATTCTGATCCCATCCCCCTGTCAGATCCCCCTTCCCANAAACATTCCAGATCTCTCTGTCTGCAATTCTCTGGACATCTGAGCACATACATACATTCTTGAGATAGAGCTAAAGATTATCTCCTTCTCATGTACTATTTCTAGCTGAGAAAGCAGCATAGCTGTTTCAAAGTGCATCAGTATCCTATTAGCCCTTTTCCTTTTCCTCAGTTAATCTCGTTGGTGTTAGTTAATTCATAGCCCGTGATATACACCAAGGCTTCAAGTTCATTTTGTTTATGATATGCAATTACTCTAGGCAGATCCAATTACTGACTTCTATTTCAATAAATTGGATTCCTCTACATGAATGCCTCTTGAATTTCTCTACCAAAGATCACGTCTGCCATACAGTGAAAGGTTGTAAGGTTTACCTTTGATTTAATCAGTTTTAGCTTACTCTGTTTTTTTAATTGTCTTTTCCAAATGCAGTTTTGGAAAGCTCCTAATTGTTTGTATTTTCTGATAGCTGCTTGGTGGACTTAGTGTAAACTACTGTCTGAGCTCACAGCATGGCAGCACAGCACAAGAAATTTTTTGACATAGGTAATCTTCTAGTGTTAACAGCATATGTGGGCAATGTGAATATGATGTAAGAATGGGTTTTAATTGTGAAGAGAAAGAACAAGCAACCCTACTTTCTGGAGAGGGCTGATGCTCAGCCTTGTTTGGTTCAAAACACTGAAGTCAAGATGTGTCAGATATGCATTCATTCTCAGCTAAGTTTCTCCATTACCTGTTTTCTTTAAGAAGCTGTTTCCCAGTGATTTCATGTTGCATGTTTATTCTTCTGAACTTTTTAAAGGTCACTCATCATTTCAAGGGCTCTCTCAGATGATTAGTAATCGGAGTCTCACTTCCTGAATACCAGCTGATCTAAGTGAAAACATAGTAACTGAGTCACTTTGTTATTTTGTTTCTAAGATTTCAGTTGTAGATTCATGTTAAGCGTCCAAAGAAGCTTCTATTCCTGTGATCAAATACCAAGGCAAGCCTCATGGAAATGATGAGTTCATAAACTGTTGGTGATTAAGTTAGAATTTTTAATTTATACTGACCATTTACAACATCCTGTGAAATCTTGCTCTGCCGGAGGAAAAAAAAAATCTATGCAAGCATATTTACCGTTTCAAAAGTTTTGCTGTGGTTGAGAAGTCTGATATGTCTACAGCCTTGGTGTTGTGTATTACTTTCTTCTGGGAACTGAATTCAGACAATGTCACTAACCAGAGGGATTTGTGTCTTAATATTCTGGTGGGTACATGAAAGCATTTTACCAGCTCAAAGATCAGTATCATAGTCTGTATTTGTTTTGTGCTTTAAGCCACAATTTTTAAACTAGAAGCTAAATAATATTGTGCATGAATATATCTATACATCATTTTTTTCAAAATAAAACAACGTACATATCCCTACCACTCCACCTCAGAGAGCATTGCCTGAATTTTGTTGTTGGAAACAAATGGGCCTCAATTTATTGCTTTCATGGCAGGGGGAAAAAGTGGGTGGGATGTATTCTCCTTTTTCTGTCTAGTTTTCACAGAGCATCAGTTAGACAGATCCATAACAGTTTATGTGTATTGGAATAACAGTTTCTTCCTGAGAAACTGTGGTGGAGCATGACTTTGAATTAATTTAGATGTGTTTTAGTATTGTCAGACTTAAAAATCTACTCTGTGCTAATGCTTAATTTTATCAAATTAAATATGAGTATTTTTTTACAACTATGCTCTTTGTATGCTACCTCACTTAATCAGCCAAGGCACAGTAGATTCTTGCAATCACATGCTTTTCAAAAATGTGCAGTATCCCCAGTTTTTCACTATTAAAGCAAACACAACTGATGTCTACCAAGACAGGGAAGGAGAAAAGGCAAATTGAGGTTTTCTCTGTTAATTGTTTGCAACGTTCATTTGTCTTATAAAGGAATTGCTTGTTCATGAGTGATAAGTATACATAAGTAGACTGCCAACAAACCTAAATGAATGCTTTTTTCCTCTGCTGTCTTAGAAAGCAAATGAGGAAATGGACAAGTCATCGTTATTTTTCTCAGTGCAGTGCTGCTAGACACTTGTTTTTGGATGGTTTCAAAACCAAGCTTGGGGTAATTCCAGCTTTCTGAACAATGCTAGTATTTGCTCATCATGATCTTCAGGGCATGACTCTGCAGACTGAAGGGAAACTTCTGTTAACCCTAGCAGCTGTATAGAGCTCTTGAAATCTGTGATCCTGCAGTTACAAGACTTTCAACGGTAGCCTACCCTTAGGAAACTGGATTATTTGGACTTTGATAGCAGGATGATATATCCAGATTTAGCATAACTCAAGTTGTCTTCAGCAGCATTCTTCTGTGCATTTTTCATAGTATTTTCAGGAGACAAAATAGAATTTAAATTGCACAGAGGGATCACTGCCTGCTTGAAGACCCTTCTTGGTCTTCTCCTCCCAAAGAAATAGTATTTTAAACTTTGGGATTTAGCATGTCATTCGAAAGAAACAGTCCATTAAAAGGTTAGACTTACTTCCATAATCTCATGTTCTTCATGGATTTAAGGGAATTGCTTATAAGAGTTCATAAGTTTCCTGTTTCTTGATCTTAGTTGAGTAAGGGTTGATTTTTTTACCCTCTAGCACCACATTCTTCAATATTGAAATGTTACTGCTGTTTGATAAATTTCAGTCTTTTATATTAAACTTCTTTTTACAACTTTCCCAAGAGTTTTCAAAGGTTAAGCAGTGACTGAATATTCTTTTGCACACATTTAAATTATCTGCCATTCTTTTACAGCTTCTTATAAAATTCAGAATCACTTTTCCTAGGTCATCATTAAACATTTGTGTTACAAGACTTCTGGTAATGTCACTTTTTGTACTGGTGAGTGCTGAAAAGAATCTGTAAGACCTGGAAAGACCTGAAAAGAATCTGTAAGGCAAGGAGACCTTCTTGTGTCAGACCTTCCCCAGCTCAGGCAGACTTTATTTTTGCTCCAGTGTTGTCAAGATGTGGTGGTGCTGCTGAGCTGGCCTGCTGGGTGTTCTTGGGGAATGGCACAGGCTGTCAGCAGCCAGGGTCTTGGAGTATGAGCGAGCTGTCAGTGTCCACACAGGTACAGCAGGATGTCCAACATTCCCGTTGTTCCTCTTCGTATTTTAGCACACTGTTTTTGAGTCTGATTACAGTAATACTGCATTGACCTTCTCTTAGGCATGCAGCTTTCCTGTACAGGTTATTATAACAGCCTGTGTTTTCATTCCCGTAGTGTGCTTTGTTCCACCATGCTCTTCCTCTCACCAGCTGATTCCTATTTATTTATTTTCTTTTTAACTGTATTTGCATGGATGTTTTACTGTTACTTTGCTTCCTCACCACTTACAACTGCTTCAGATTTATTTTTAGTATTTCACCTTATCTCTTCCTTGCATTTGCTTGTGGTTTAAGTACTTTCTGCTTATTGTTTCTTTTTATAGCTTCCTGTGAAAAAAAACCAAAAACCTTAAACAAAAATATGAGTTTGAAAACAAGGGAGAGGATTGTTTTACTAGATATGACTGTGACCAGCGTGCTAATTTTACATTTCAGACACACACATCTATTCTAACCTAACCTGTCACATTTGTTTGTTTACAAACCAACCAACTAGACCATTTGTATATGATCTTGTTGTAACAGATCATAAAAAAGCCAAAATCTGGTACACATAAATTTTTCCACGTTTGGGGAAAGGAGCTATGTGCATTCTTGTTCTTTCAGCATATTTCATTGCAGTTTCAACTGTTTTAAGCCCTCTTGCATACAAGACAGTGTCTGTGGAATACAGAGAATTGGGGTGTGCACATCCTGCAAGCAGTATTTGGTTCCAGTGCAATGCTACTGTACAATTTCTGCAGTTTCTTATTTCAGCCTGCAGTTGGGAGACAAGCTACTGGGCATGTCCTAGGTGAAAGCATTAAGAGTCTGCTAAATGTTTTAGAATTTTTCTGATAATCTGTTAAACACCCTGCAGTGAATACTGATGCTCTTCTTTTGTAAATTTACGTATTTTTTAAAAGCATTGGAGGGTTCAATACAGCTGTAAGGACTCATAGAAGACTTAAATCACACTGCCAAGGTCATGATCATGATGAGCAAATACAAATATTGCTTATAGGGCAGGAACCACCGTAAGTTTGATTTTGAAACTGTACAAAAATAAGTGTTTAGCAGCACCATACTAAGAAAGAAAAATAAAAAATGATAACTTTGCCATCTAATACCTTTTGCTTTCTATGTTCCCTTTCCCTAAATAGGATAGCAGATTTTGATTGTAGTAAAAAAGGAACAAAGTTGTTCTTTCCTTTTTTTGGGAAAAACATGCACAGTAAACAAGTGTGAGTGTTCTTGAAGCCAATGACACACGCCTTGAACACAGAGGAACACAACTGCCACCAATTGTGGGACCTCCTGCAGCAATCTGTGTATGTCTTTTCCAGTCTGGAGAAAGTGGAATTTTCTGTGACTTTTGGTGAAAGATAAGCAATTTTTTCTTGTGCTCTATCCAGAATTACTCAGACAGCATCATGAAATAATGCTGCAAAATAGGCATCACCTGCAGTGCAGATGACACCAGGAATGAAGCCAGTGGTGATGGCTTCACCATCAAAGCCTGGTGCATGCTGAGTTTTTCCAAACACAAAGGTGAGCAGTTGATGTGGATCTCAGCCCTACAAGAACCTGCAAGAGCACAGAGCACAAACTGCAGCTGAGAGACAAGCCTGCTGCCAGGAGGCTGCTGCAGCACTGCTGGCAGCTCTGACCTGGCTGTGCACATGTACCAGCTGGCCTTTGGGTGCATCCCCACGACCATCTGCTTGAAGAGCCTCTCACTTCTGTCCTACAACAAAGCCTTCTTTCTAGGATAGCTACTGAGGAATCTAGACTTTGCCACAGCAGTTACGTCATCTCAAGCAAATTGGTATTTTCACAGCTCAATTCAGATGAGATCGTTATCCAAATGATGAGTCAGCCCAGTTAAATCTTTTGTTCTGGCTGTGCTGTTAATAGACCAGGCTGCACCAAAAAGCTTTGAGAGCTTCTTTTCTGTTACTCCTGCCATTGTGACAGCTCAGGGAAAAAGTGATTACACAGGCAAGGACTCAGATGCTTCATTCAACCTGTTTGGGTTTTGGTTTTTACCTTAGTAAGTTCTGGTTTACCCTAGTGAAGTAGGTGCAGTGTACACCAACCAGTGTATTCTTGGAATTTTTCCTATGCAAAACACCAGATGGATAAATTAAATTGTAAAAGGTAAGCAATATCCCAAAAGAAACAATCCCTTGCTTTTTCTAAAGATGGCATTCACTGAACAGAGATTAATGAATTTTATTTCCAGTTTCCTATAGAATTGTATTCTCTGACATAGAGATTAAAAGAGGAGCCTGTTGTGCCATTTTGGCATGAGAGATGCCAAGTTGATGATCTGCAAGTGTTATAGACACTGCTCATCCATCAGTGCTTGGAGACTTGCAGGGCACTGGATACTGGATAAGCTGTTTTGCTTCCCGTTTGATTTATTCAGTGGATTGTGGAATTTGTTACAGTTTAGGTTTTTTTCTTAAAGCTTTGAGATGATAATTTTTGAAGTTTACCTTTTATGTAAGTATTTCTACTGGTTAACTCTAAATAAAATAAGAATTTTGTCATACTTAATCTTTTATCTGTCAAAATAGATAAATCTCCTGATTTAACTTTTATTCAGGAAGAATGTAGTTATTTTGAAAGGACAGAATGTTTCCAAGCTTTTTTTTTTACATATATATATATNAATAATGGGTAGCAGTCATTGGAAAATATTTCAATACATTAGGCAATGCTTCACTAGAAAAAAATTTTTTAAATCCCCTCCCAAGTCTATTTTACAGATTATAGTGTTGGTCTTTCTACCTGCATGTTTTTGTCCTCTCTATGTTTCAGTAGTCTATATTGATTTCTTTATTTTCTCTCCCTTGATGCTTTGGACATCTCATAACTTTATTGCTCAAAAGTGAGAGGACATTGGGCTAAGCATCTTGAAAAAAAACCGAACAAACCAAAAACCAGAGCAAATATGGTTCGTTCAGTATGTTCTGGTTTCGGCTAAAATGGTTTTGCTTATTTGATTGCATTATCTGAAGTTTTAATTCTGCTATCTTAACATAATCAAACAGACAAAGACTGGCAAAAGAGCAGGTCCTGTTCACCTGAGACAAATGTAAATACTCAACTACATAAACTGGAAAGTTTGTTCCAGGTTGGGGATTCAGGGTACAAAATTCTGAATAAAATTCTGATAAGTTTAAGCACAAGTCTGGTCTGAATGCCCATGTTTTTTTTCAACTTTATACATGCTATTAATGATTTATTCAAATCTAATTAATTTTGCCTCTGATGAAATGAGTTGGTTTTTAGGAGAGCATTTATTAGGAAAGAGAAGATAAAATTTATAATTTGCAACCATTTATTTTGAAGAACCAATTAATTCTAGTAATAGTCATTATCAACATACAGAATGCAGTGAGTGCACTGTGTAGAATTGGTTTGAAACAGCAGTTTCCATGATGCGCAGTTAACAAAACTGTTTCTTGTACCATACTTTTAATTTTGCCATGAAGTTCTGTGCTTACATAGAACTTGAAATGCAACAAGGAGATCTAATAGATAATCTTATATGTAAAGATAATTTTCAGAATTCAGTTAAATTCTTGAAACTTACAGAGCAGACAGATTTCTATGAAGCTTGTAGTATGCAGGGACTTTTTTCTTAGTGATAGTTATCTGTCTATGCCTTGGGAGATCTCCAGATATGCAGGTTTGATTTTGATTCATTTGCATTTCCTAATGGGAAAGACGTTATTAAGAACTTTGCACCTTTTGGCACCAGTACAACCAGATGTAACCCTCCCAGTAGTCTGTAGACTGCATTTGCTTTCAAAAGGATTAATGTCGCTGAAAACTGAAAGAAGCTAACAAACTCAATGCATAAAAAGGTGGTCTGTTGTGAAGGAAGTCCGCTCCCTACAACCTAGTGGGACCTGTGAATATATCTGTACCTTCATCCTCTTCAATGAGGTACGTATGTGGGAAATCATCCCCTAAAGATATTAGAGTAAATTTATGTTCCTCTCTGAAGCACAAGTGGAGAAGGCTAGTCATAGAGGTGAGTTTTTTCCTTTGCAGGTGAATTTCTTTGCAGCTATTGTGACATGTTGCTGTGGGAATTGCCTATTTCAGTAGTGAATTCTGTAGGAAAAAATCACAGTTTAATAACTAACCCACTTCTCAGTGAGCAGAAAATCAAAGTCGCTACTGGAGATGTGACCATGTCCACAGCCCTCCTTTGTGGAGAAGGAAAGGTACATCTGCATGTGGTGTGTCAGGGCTAGAGATTCAAAGTGACGCAGGAATAGCTGAGGTTTGTGTTTGAAGGATGACAAGAAAAGTGTTTGGCACAGTGCATGACACTGCAGAGTATATTAAATCCCCAAAGTTTTAGGGTTTCTAGTGGCAGAATTTAGGTTCAGTTCCCCATATTGCTACCGATTTTGTTACATGAGTGAGGAACATCTCATCTGGAGGACTGGGATGGTTATTTATGCCTTCCTTTTGTTTGGGCTGTGTATTTATATAGCAGTAAGGTGGGTCATTACCAGATCCATATGCATATCCCCACACAGGTCCAGTTTTAGTTTGCACCATTAAGTGCTTCTGTGGCACAAACCTCATGATATCAGAGACAGAGGCATCACAGCATTTTCAGAGAAAGTAAAGCTGAAAAAGATGCACTTTTTTCCCCCTCTAGCCCTTTTCAGTTTCTACGAACATTCATTAGTTATTCATTTTCATGGTTGTATACATTTTAAGGACATAGAAAGACTGTTAACATTAATCTAGTCTATCAAGTCAAACTGAATTAAAACAAGCCAGAATTTTGCACATGGCTCAGCTTGTAGAAGTATCTTCAATCTTGGCTTTAGAATTAAACCCAGTTGCTAAAATAAATAATTTGTTTATTTTTGCTTCTTGCTCTAAAATGGGGTTTCCAGAATTTCAGTTAGTCTAGATTTTTCCAAGCTCTTTGCGGTGAGCTTCCATTTTAGAGATCCCAGCTGAACACAGCATTCCTGTAATTATTGGTAAATGAAATATGCAGTATTGAAAATATTTCAGTTTTTCTCTCTTTGGCCACAATCAAGAGGTGGACCATTAATAAGATCTAAAGCTCATAGTCAGTAGATGTGCACAGAGATATGCCAGTTTCTGAGTATGAGTACATTGCCTTTTCCTGGATAAAAGGTTTTTCGTGCACTCTTTTCAAGTTTACTGTTATATGTTGTGCCCAGATACTTCAGACATCCCTACCAGTGTAGAAACATGGCAGCTCTGATCCATCACAACCGTTTTCAGTTACTTGAGCCACCACTGGTTCTCCTCAGCTCGAGTACAATGAGAAGTCACAGTAAGAGTGTTCCTGTAATGTACACAAGTTTTATGCATTACTGTGCTGAGCTTCTTGTCTTTATTGATTGTTTTTGAAGAATGTTTTACTTTCAGTTTGAATTAAGAAGAAGAATGGTTACATACATTTTGAGATAAGAAAGGTTCTTTATCTCATCAGTCACTGGTATCGTAGCAGGTAGTTTGCTTGAGCTCTGTATCTTGGATCCAAAGTGCAAAGATCCTGTTGTGCCAGAAGTTTTTTCTTTCCTCACTGTGTGTTACATGTCATGAACCTGGGGAGCAGTCGACACCTGCGAGGTGTCTTTCTCACTAGTGGCATTCTGGAAGGACTGACGTACAAGATTGTTTACAGGCATTTGCAGTGAGTAACAGTGCAAACACCTCTGGGTCCTTCCTGCTCCCAAAGGTCAGTCCTCAGGTCTACAGCCTTAGATGTTTTCTCAGCAGAAGAATGACCCACCCTTGGCTGTTCAGACAGGCTGGAGAGCCATAACCCTTGTGGTGGCTCTGCTAACAGAGCCACAAATGTGAAAGGAGATATTGCAATGGTTTCCTTTCGGGAATTAACTGGTGTTTCCTTGATTCAAGGGACGAAGGCTGTTTGCAGGGCTGTCTGCTTTGTCTAAGGGCAGATGAGGAGCCCAATATGGTATCCCATGTTGGCCTAACTTCAATAGGCACATCCCATAGGTCTTTTCTCTTAAGCTTGTTTGTCTAAAGCAGCTTCTCTTCCCTGCAGTTTGAGAGGCTGTTCCTTCCTAAACAATCCTCAGATCTTTGATCTGCTGTCTTTGTGAGGCTTTTCCTGAGCTAGTATTGTCTTTTTAGTAAGCAATTCCCTCGAGTTTGCTGAGGAGTGTCACAACTGAGTCATTCTTTCCTTTCCTGCCTGTTTTTCTCACTAGTCTCATACTAAACAATAACCAATGTATTAGTATAATAAATATCTTAATACAATATTAATAAATTATTAAGAGTAGTCCCAATCTGTCACAATGAACTCATGGGAGTGAACTGGTTTTTACAACAAGCACAGGTTCCAAGTGTTTTTGTTCTGATGCTCTAGTTTATGTACACACTATTAAATATTTAAATAGCCATAGTCTGGCTTCCTTTTAAAGTAAAAATCCTTAGTATAAAAATAGCAAGGATTTGTTACTACCAAATATTAGTAGTTCCTTCCTTCTGACTTCTCATTTTCCTCCTAACCTCCCTTTTTTTTCTGATCAGACTCCTTTAGAAGCTGTAGTTAAGAGCTGTAAGAAGTAATCACAACACAATGACTATTTGAGTCAGCTTGACAGATGTGATAATGTAGGTAACCAAGAAAGGGGGCTTCAACTGAGACTTTTGAGACTTTTGAAGATTGAGGCTTCAGTGAGCTAGCGAGAAATCAAAATAGGAAAGGAAACTCATGATTTTGCTCCCAGTTGGTAAATTCCTGAGCAGTTAGACTATCACTAATTGTAGCCAAGATTGCTCCCTTAGTGATGACTTTTGATGTGATGTGTAATTTTCTCCCGAGAAGCAACAATAGAAATACTACACATTAGCTTTTCTTAACATTGTAGGCTTTAATAAATTTTGGAATTACAGAAGATCTCAAGTAAATTTTCAAAACACAACTTAATGGCTGCAGATTTAAGGAATTTTGTAAGTCAATAAATATGGAGCAATGGAACAAATCTCCAGCCTGAGAATTTGTGCTTCAGAGGCAATGCTGGAAATCTGAGTTAGCTTGATCTCCTCTTAGTGGGGGGGCAATAAGCAAAGTTTTGTCTGGATGAGGGAAGAGGGAAATGAATTCTGTGTTTAAACCTCCCCTGCAGTTGGTCTGAAAATTTGGAAACTTTCATTCTTGTAGTGATTTTTCAGTGATGTATTGGCCCCATTAAAGTCAGTGGGAGTTTTGCCATGGCTTTTAATGAGGTCAGAAAAAGAATAGTACATTTCAACTGCCTTTTTTTTTTAAGTTGGAAAGAAGTTTTATATTTGTTTCTTTTACAGTGATGTATTCTAGAAACAAATCCACCTGTAATTAGATGGCGTATTCCATAGGATTTGCAAGATGGAATGGAATAAACATCATGTCCAGCTTCAGGAGACCAACAGTTACTGTCAGAATTCCTTTCTTTTGTTTTATATATTTATTTTTTCACTTATTGTTGTACATAATATTTGGATACATGAGGGATAGTTTAATTTAAATTTATACATCTACATTCCTTTGGTAGGGAGAGGCTGAAGTAAACAGGGCAATTCAAAGCACAGACAAGGAAAGAGGTATTTGATTAGGATACTTCTGTGAGTTTTGACTATTTTGAAAAATACTTTAGTTTTCCATTTCATATCTTACATTGTGCCAGCAGGAACAAGACATGATGCATCATAAGTCTACATTCCTTCCATTACCAGTGAAATTCATCTGTTTTGTCTGATGTGTTTTCAACAACCTGTCACAATAATGCACTCATTAATATGCCTGTGCAGGTTTATAATGGGCAAATATTCATGAGATATGCAAATGTTCACTCTCTTTAATTCACAAGTGAAGGCTAATCAAAACTTTGCTCTTTGTTCTTCAAGTAAGAAGCTCTGCTCTGGAATGTTGTTTAGGTAGGCAATAATTTGATGAAAATACGTAAGTGAATGGAGAATCCTTTGCTTATTCTCTGCTACTTGTCTGAAGTTGTGCAACCACTTCGGCTTTAAAGCACCTTCTCCTGTTTTGTTATCTGACACTGAGTATTTTTGATGACTTTGAAATGTGTTACATTTTAAAAACAAAACAAAGACACAATGAAGTGTCCTTCCCTCTTTTTGGTCCAGGTGCTTCCTGTGGTGAGTATGGAGTGCTTATCAGAAACCAGTGCCAGCAGAGCTCCTTGTGGTCTGCAGAGAGAGCCTGCACCAAACCTTTTGGGACAGCTGGTCTTTCCTTAAATACTAATCCTTGTCCCTGTCCTCTTGTGACAGAGGAATGTGACGAATGTACCTTTTCTTACATTTGCAGGTCACCTCTAAATGTGTGGGGTAGAAATGCAGAGGTGCACCTTTCTGTCTCCTGAGAAATGCTGCTTGGTATCCACTCCACTGCTTTGAAGACTGAATGGATGTTGGCAGAAATCTGCCATCTCCTCCTGAACAGCAGTTCCTGTAAGAATAGTGAGAGGACTGAGTGGGAGGAGAAGTTTGTTTACCAACATTTATCACTTATCCAGAAAATGAACAATCTCCAGTGCTCATACCACATTGTCTTAAGTGCAGTCCCTCTTACCTCAGTGGTTGGATGGCTGCCTCACTCTGCCAGGCAGGGTGAGCTCACAATTGAATAGTTTGCTTGTGCAATAGCACCTAAGGATGGAAGCTTCCTAAAGTGGGAGCTCCTGTCAACCTGGGTGGGGGTCAGCTTGAGGTAATTGAGTCTTAGTGTGTGAGCCTCTTTCTGTTTGTTTTAAATAGTGGGTCAACATTAACACAAATAGGAGCCACTTCCACTCTCATACTTCAAAGCATATTGAGAAAGTTTATAACTGCTAATGAACAACATTCCAGAGAAAGCAGTACCCAAGCTTCCAAGATTTGCACATTTTGGGTTATGAGATGCTCAAGCTTGTGTATTGTAAACAAGGTTTAGAAACTCATCCATGTAGTTGTACTTTGGACCCCAACAAACTTTTGAAGAAAATGTGTAACTGTGCTTGGATTTATTTTATAAACTGGGATGGCTTCAGCAGTCTGTGTGGCCTTCCATTCAGCTGTTTGCTTAAGCCAAGCCAGAAGCCACTTATCTAAAGATGATTTATTCTCACTCTTGAGCTGACAGAACCAGGCTGGAAAGGGCAAAAGCTGAATCATAAGCCTCTGGCTTCAGTCAAATCATAAGGGGACCATGAAGGACTGGTCATAACATTGTTCTGCAAGGTATTTGTGGTTCTCTTGTACAGTGCTTATGGGACACCTTTTTAGAATAAACAGCCGTGGTATGTGATTGACTCAGATTTGAACTTTGCAGCTGTTCCTTTCTATCTTCCTGGTGTGCCAAAGCAAAACCCTGTAGCTCAACATCTTTAAAATCAAAACCTTAATTCAAATATTATGAATTGGATCAGCTTCTCACTTTCTAGTTTTGGCAGTGTAAGAAAAATGGAGGCACCTTTGTTTCTTTATCTAGTTCAGAAAAATAGATGTTGTTTATATACTTTGAACATAGACATATTCTGTAGTAAAAGGCAACAGTTGACTAGTCCTAGCTAGAGATGTGAAAGTATGACTGGAGGCAGTGTACTTGGCTGTCAAAACTGAATCTGAAGAGAAAGAAAGTTTTAGCAATGTTTTAAGTTGATTTGATTTGTTAGATTAAAATAACCAAAAGAATTTTGCATTTGAGAACTCTTACTCTCTTTGGATGTTTTGAGGATCTGATGTTTTCGTTGACATCTTTTCACTGTGTTAGACTTCACTTAATGCAGAGCATGACCATGAGTAGGGTTCTGGTAGCCAGAAAATGAGGCTGAAGGTTTAGTTTTGATCCATCCAAGAGCTGTGCTATCCAGACAAGGAATGTGGGTTATATGGTGGGCCAGAATGGCACTGCCAAGGCCCTCATGCTGCCGTGGTGTGTGGCTCAAGTGGGCACTTGGTGTGCCGGCCTGTTTCCCAGCATGGATGGCGTCCTTCCACACCAGTGGTGTTGAATGCCATAGTAAAAATAGGGGGAGGCCCAAATGACTAAGGGGTGAGGCTACTTTTTATAATCTGCTTCTTCAGCCAGAGTTACTTCGAATGTGTTAATACCAAAAGGGTTAAAGAACCATTGTGTATTTTGAATTTGGGTTGTCAAAGCAAATGTTTTGACAGTCGGTCAGAAGTGGATACTGAGTGGCGTGCTGTGAAGAACATACGGTTCTGTCATGGAAAAAACTTGTGGAGGGATGGGAAACTGAGAGAAAGAATAAACAGCTAGTTTTCAGCCTTGCAAGGGCCTGGTTTGAGTTTCTGCTGAGCAAAAATTAAAAAAAAAANGTGAAGCTTCATGAAGCTCAGTTGTTTAGCACAGCCTGTAGCTGGAAAGGCTTCCATGTATGGCACAAACATATTGTTGGAGCCGCATGAGAGATGGTTAGGTTCATTGGGAAAGCCCTAGGGGGGAGGAGGTTGTTGGAAGGAAAAGAGGGAAGAGGTTGGGAGGAAAAGGTTAACTACATAAATGTGACTGAACTAGAACTTGTCTTCAGTACTTCTTCTACAATCTTTCCTTACTAAGCCTCAGAAAGAAATGCCTCTGGCCTTCCTCTGGGCTTGCCATCCTACTTTATATGTTTTTGTCTGTCTGACAGAAAGGACTTGTAGGTGAGTGGTGCTCCCATTTCAGCGCCTCACTAGTCCAAGAAAAAGCTTGTGCAGAAGTTCTCCCATGGATAAGGGTACACTGGTATGTGTATTGGTTCTTGGTATATTCTGCAGCAGAATAAATTACTCATTACCTAGGAAAAGCTAAATTGTACAGGTTTTATTCAAAACCAAAGTATTTTCAGTTAAACTGTAGTTCTCAATGACATCTACTACCATCATAACTTTCAGATGCTGTAAAGTTTCGCTTAGTTGCACAATAGGGAATTGAACTCCTGACATTTGACATGACCTCCATGTCAGCTTTAGACAGGCTATTTCGCTCATGCAGTGACTTTTCTGGAGATACTGTCTTAAAATTTTCCTGCAATTTATTGTGCTTACATTTCAATTAGAAAAAAACCCCATGATTAGGTCTTTTCTTCTAGTATGGCATCGCATATTTGTTATCAGTGATACGTTTTTGTGGCTGCCAGTGTTCATCTAGAATTTCCACCTACCTAAGTAAATATGAACTTTGTTTTCATCTGTGTTCCATAAATGGTGTTTTATATTCAGCAGTACGGAGTCAGCAGTAACAGCCATTATGGGTGTTCAGCTCTTATGTCCCTTTCACCTCACTGGAAATCCTTGAATTACAAAGATGAGGAGTTCATATGAGTGCAGTTCTTGCAGAAAAATACAGATTTGAGAGCTTTTTGGAGCATCTTCCAAAAAAATAAAGACATTTTCAATTAAATTCTCTTTAATCACGCAGATGACATCAGAAGAATGTAGATTTGTGGTGGACATTTCCTACATTCCAATCATTATTTAAAGTGGAACTACTGAGCAAATTAACTTTCTTTGGCAGGCTGACACTTCAGCTCTCTGTTATTACAAAGGGTGTATTTGAGGCATTAGTATGTCAGGTTGCTTGAAAACTTAATGCTCACCCCCCCCCCCGCCCAAAAAACACA